>CATORF010000011.1:0-40990 GCA_951804975.1 Anthophora plumipes | reverse complement strand
CTCGGAAGTCGCATAACTCTACGTGACAAGCTCTCAAGCCTGCGTAAGGCTCAGAAGGTGGTTGTTAATTCCCCCTCGATTGCTGCTCGAAAAATGACCTTGAACGAGCAATATTCTTCATCATCAGAACGGTAGTACTATTGAGTTTAAGGGTGTATTTGCATAATTTCGATAAAAAGGATCGATTCTTTAAATATTTTTCTGCAAGTACATACAGCTGCAGATAAAAGTTTCCAAACGACAGCGTTTTTCGTGTTAGATTCAATTTTATATATCTCTTTTAGAGTTGTGAAAAAAGAGTAATTAAGCACAACAACAGAGAATTCAATAATCCACAAGAATTACAGTAAAGCAAGTTTCTAAAAAATATATTTGTTATTTTATATTTAACTTGTACATATTTGAAATACACGAAACGTATTGTCAAATTTGGCAGTAGAAATGGAACGGTTTGAGGTTCTTTTTCATGGTATTGGTCCTCTTTATTGTATTAATCGTAAAAATGGATGTGACGATCAACAATCAATGATCCACCAGAAGGGGTTAATTAGTTAAGCTCTTACAATAAAGTTAAATTGTCCATCTATATTTAATAACAAAAAAGGATATAGTTTATTATTATTGAAGCCATAATACCACTGAAAATAAAATATTTAATTTATTTATCTTTTCATAATATCCGCTGTACATACAATGTTTGCAAGCCTGTCGTATACGCCATATCGTATCTCCTTTAAATTATCTTGTTTAGTTGCACGTTGAAGACAAACCATTAAACACGATAAACAAGCTTTTGCTTTCGACGACATGCATCTCAGTTTTATTGTAAAGATGCATCGTGTTCGAAGCCACTTATCGGTTATTATATTAACGAACAATCAAATATTAATTCAAAATGTATATTAATAAAAGATTCTGTTTTCTATACGTTTACAATACATCCAAATTATTGTATTTACTTATTCCATTTAATCGCAGAATTTTAAATGGTGACGAATAATATTGTACATTATTAAAACTCTTCACACTAATTTATTTATTGTTGAAAGAGATAACTTCAATATCTTTAATTTAATACTACTAAAAATACACAAAATTGTTCATCTTTTAAACATTTTTTCTCCAGAGACTGAAATATATTAGCGTCAATTAGCAGTAACGGTCGAAAAAATAATTTATTTGTAAAATAATGCACTGTTGTTAATTTTAAAATACACATGAAACCTTTTTAAAATTATATAAAAAAAAGAATTAAATAGCTATAATAAGCATGTATATATCACATTATGGAAAACGAACACGTCCTGCAAAATTGTCAAAGAAAACAATATTACGCAAAAGCAGGAGTATGTTGATATAAAAAAAAAAAGTGTAAAATGTAAAACTTCTCCTGAACGCATTCAAAGTATACTTACGAACGTCATAAATCTGTAATCATAGATTAAATAATTCCATACAACTCTTTCACGATGCTGACCTTTGCATTTTTCACATAACAATTATCGTTGCTTACTCAGCGAACAGAAAGTACAAGATATCGTTGAATTTCTTCGGTTGAATTCACATACACATGTATACATATTTCAAGTTGCACTTTAATGTGATGTGTATGACATATATATATACCAGTGGTCGTGTCCACGTAAACAAGATATGATTTATAAAACTGCAATTGACAGAAACAAAAACAAAGACAATCGGTTGATCTGTTTCTCTGATTTTTTGAAAATGCAAAACTTTTTTACTGTTACGAAAAATAAATTTATTTTGATATATTTCGATCATATTTGACTACCACGAGTATGGACATTACTTTAACCGTTTGAGTGCCAAGCGGCGCTTCAAGATTGCTCTGCTCCTGTTCAGTGCCCAAAAGTGCCAGCTAATAGGTCTGTAGAATCAAACTAACTACACTTCTGAACTTTGTCAATGTGTGTTTTTACTGTTACCATTTATGGATGTTCAACTAAATTAAAATCCATGCTTTCGTATGTTTCGAGCTGATGTTAAAAAGAATTTTTTCATTTATTAAAAATTCAAAGTAACGTAAACGAGTAAAGGAAAGAAAAGACGAAAGAAGCGCGATCGCGCCGCTTGGCATTCTTCGACTGAATTTTTTCAAAGGTCCGTGGCACTCAAACGGTTAAATTATTTTTGTTCACCTACATTCGAAAACTGTACTGATTTACCAAATAATAAAATAGTTTTCAGATAACTGGTCACATTTTTCTCCACTTAAGGTTTCGTAAAATTAGCCATACATTTTTTTCAGTGCATTGATCAACGGGAAACTTTCTACCCTCGCATGATCGACCAGCAACAGACGAAATCAACAATTTGAGATTGCGAATAAGTTATCTACCAATGGAGAAGCAATATTGTACCCTGGTTAAATGTCTCCTTTCAAAATCGCGATTCGAGAAGTTAAATTTCACTTGTCATCGTACTTAAAAGTTTAAACTAAATATCCACAAATACGCATCGTTATATTACACGTAAATGAAAAGTATTGTGACTTCAGAGTACTCATAGCACAACATATATGTATGTATATTTTACGCAGTGATAAGTTGCTTTGGATTACATTGTATTCCTTATATTACTGAACAAATTGCTATCATCATATTATTATTGTTTATATTTGGTCAATTATTGGTCAATATTTGTTATTCATAAGACGCTTTCTTACTTCCTGAAAATATCAGAAGAAAAATTAATTTCTATGTAAGTTCCATGCGTTTAAAAGTGCAGAATTTTAAAGGAGGAACAAATTCGCAAAGCAAAATGAAAAAGAAGGTGAAGCTACGTTTCCGTTTCAAAATGGTCATTGTTAAATGGATTGCTCTCTCCTTCTTTATACATCAATGACGCTGCTAAAGCCATGTAGTGTTGGTATATGTACATGCATGTACGACTGACGCACTTATGCACAGGTCACTAGAGTGATGCACATTGTACACGTACACGTAGATACGTGGCCGCGAATGCTCGACAAACAAAACGGATTCTCCTTTGTTCGCCAATGAACATGCAACCACGTGAGCACAGGGTCAGACTGCCCTCTGGTCTACTTCATCTTAATTACGGCCTGAAAGGTCCTTAACCTTGCCACTATGAATTTTGTCTTCTTCTCTGCTACTTTTCTAAATCTTCATTGTATAGTATACATATATACATGCATATTTCTTTATTATTTTTTTCTAATGAATACCGATAAATATTCTCATTACATTTTATGCAGTTTCACATGATATAAAGATACAAATATAAGATTTTCTTTCAGATCTATCTATAGTGGATGATCAAATTATTACGAATAGGTGAATAAATTAAATAATTTGGTTTCGGCGGTATTATGAATACAATAATAATAAAATGTACCCTTTTTGTTGCTAAGAAATAGATAGACTATATATTGTGACAGTTTAATGGAATTGATATACTTAGAATACACATTGTATGTATAGTGTTCGAATATTTTTGGGAGTAACTATACATATTTAGAATACTTTTGTAATTTCCATTTTCTCCTCTGTTTTTGTGCAATTTTTGTTAACAATATTTCACTATCAATATACAAATTCCTGTTAATAAATCCCTAGATAGTTACTATACTTCAATATAATGTTTATCAACGTTGATTATTGGTAAGACTTTGAAAAGAGAAATTAAGTTAGCTTATCTCGTCAGTAATTCAAATGTCAGTTTCATTCAGTGGAAAATAAATTTATTTTTTACCTAAGCTTTAAAATGACTTATAAACGGAAATGTCTTTATATATTGCCAACGAAATTCTTTCTTGATAAATATATATAATAACATGCAATATCAATATTTCTAACATTAACGTAAACTAAAGAAATACACCGCGGATTAATTAAATTCACATATTTTATGTTTATAAAAATTAATATTTAATATTATCCTCAATAGAAATACATACTGAGAAAACTAAAAAGATGTAGGTACATTTTTCTATAATCTCATCGTTAAAATTGTAATTTTCTAATAATTCAAATAATTTCATAGGAAAATATAAAAAAGATGATTCCATTCCACAGACTTGTCGTCGAGGCCAATTTTCTTGGTCGTATACCATGCAGAGTTGTTTCTCTGTTTGCTCCACTGTTTTTGCTTGAGCCTCGATAAGTTGTTACTGCTAAAATTACACGGACCACGGCGAAGTGTAATCGCAACTAGAGTTTTGAGTATACTGAAAGAACGCATTGCCAACGGAACGATTCTGCACGAAACTCGTTACAATCCGTCAGAAATATCGTCGTGAGGGTGGAAACGAAAATGGCGCGTTAATCTTTGAAACCGACTGAAATATAATCGTTATCCTTCAAGCGAAACACATGAAAGTAGTGATTTTTTCGCAATAAAAGCAACGAAAACAGATTACATTGAATTACGTGACAGATTGAAAAAAGAAAACAAAAAAATCCTTTTTTCATATTTTCCTAATCTTTGCAATTTCCATTGAATCCTTGATCCTTGAAATGTCTTAAATATTAACTGAGAAAATAAATAAAACAGTTTAGTGGTTTTATCCTCATATCACCCTTAAACGAAAGGATAGAGTTTTAGAATTTTGCAGAATGATTTTACAAACAAAAAGCATTGTTTAGCAGCTAACAAAAATGGAAAATGAATTGTGGTCCGTTTATTCATTTAAACATTATTTGTCCTTAATGTGAATAGTCATGTATGATATTTAATAATATATTTTGATATAAAGATTTGATCAGATTATCTTTAATTTATATTAGGCCAAAACGATTAATTAGAGGATAATTCTATAACGTTACATTTCTTTCGATAAACTTTACAGTTGATTTAAGAAAAAACTTACTTGAACAGACAAGTCTAAATTAAAGGCTATAAACGTAGCGATAAATCAAGTATAAATTAAATCAAAATAAATTAAAATATAATTAGAAAGGTTAAGTTTTTGTAATGCTCGAATGTTATCGCTGAAATATGTTGAACTAAGTGCAAGTGAACGATCATAATTATTCGATTATAATTATAGCACTAAGCTCGTGAATGAATGTACCATAAAAGGAATAAAATAAAAATGGAAGCACCACATACGATTTATGAATGATTTTTTTACGCAACTACTTTTTATAACCTATTATTAGATCAATGTCATTTGTCGGTATTATGATATAACGATTTTACGATTTACATAAATCTTAAGAGAGTATGTCATATGAAACTTAAATCATTGTACGCGAGAAAAAAAGTCCATTACTTTGTAATGTTAAAAAACCGATGGAATATTATATCCTCTTTTTATGACAATTTATAAGAAATAATTAGTTTTTTAATATTTAATATTAGAATTAATATTGTGCATATCGAATTAAACAGATACAATTTTCACTATGTAGCTTGAATATTATAAATTATTATAAAGAATATCTATAGAGAAAATAAAATTTTGTTTAATAAAAAAACAAACTTCAACATAGTTTGTACTATAGGTTCTTCGAGAGGGTAAAACATTCTGTAATCTACTGCAATACATTTGAAATAATAATCCAACGTAAGTTGATTATCTATATCTTTTCTGTTCTACAGGAATTTCATGGATCGTACGAACTAAGAAAAAAATTCATGCAGACAATAAATATCAAGTGAGCGAGTGGTGGTTTGATATAATATGAAGGAGGTTAATTGAAATGTTTCACGGTTAGTGCGTGTATTTCAAATAACAGAGTGATTTAAGAGGATATTCTCATTTGCAAGCATAAGAAAAGGTGGTTTCGTTAGAAATTTTTTTCTCAAAAGATATAAGTTCAATCGAGAGAAGTTTTTAGTATATGAATATAAAGTATTCAGAGTAATTTTTTAGTATTTCTTTATTTGTAAAATAAATAAATAAATATATAATAAATATGTTGTATGTATTAGTAATGGTCTGCGTAGAAAACATTCACTGTTGATAAATATCTAGATACCTATTTGATAAGGAATAAATAGTTTAACGTTTTATTGTTCAGTAGGATTATATTCAGTACTGATAGTAAAATAAACACTATTCGTTGAAGATTGTCTATGTAACAGCCGTTGGAACATGGACAATCGAAAATTTTGCAAAATATCTAAACGCTTTTATTAATACAGGTTTTGACCTCTAAGTTAATCCTTTGGTAGATCATATTCACTTTTTTGCACTTCAAATTAACTCTTTTGCAGGTCTTATTCACCCTTTTGCAAATCAAATTCACCTTTTAGTAAATTAAATTCGTCCTTTTGCAATTCGTTATTCTACAAATTTGTTTTCTTATAAATATTTTATGTCAATTTTATGCCATTTTGTGTTATTTTATATTTAAATATTATTACATATACACAATAAAATTTGTCTTTCGAAGTAACAACTTTACATTAAATATTTTTTATAGTAGTTTAAGAAAGGCCGAAAGAAGCAAACGACATTAAAAGAACGTAATCATTATTCACTGTGAACAAAATAAATTTGAAAAAGAAATTGCAAAACTCTTTAACAGAAGTTGCAGTATAATAGAATATATAATTAAAATATATAACAATTAAAGCCGTATTTCGAATGAAACAAAAAAGCTCAAAGAAAATTTTGAACGATCAAGACAAACGATACATTCTTCGAGAAAGTAAAAAAGAATCCAATAAAAAGTGCTTCAAAGCTTGTAGCAGATGTAAGAAAACATGTAAATGAAAAAGTCCATTCTGAAAATATTAGAATACTACGAAATAACAATTACTATAGCCGAATAGCACGAAGAAAACTACATCAGAGCAAGAAATCAAACTAAAAGATTCGAATTTCCAGAATTTTTCGCACAAAAAAAAATAGCCCTAATTTAAAGTTTCCAGCTTGTAGATTCGAAGATTAGGTTAGGTATTCCTTCCTTAGGAGTTCTAGAGTTAAAAGCGCTCGTTCACAAACTAAGGACAATTACGCGAATGATTAATTCTCTTATACGATATGATTCGAAATCATTAACGGACCATTTTGTTGGCCGATGACGTGCTCGGTTAATCTATCGGGCTGAATCACGAACGTTCCTCTTAATTAAAGAACTCTGTACAGTAAGTTATTGAAAGCACGGAATAATGCCGAGTAACGATGGAAAAAGAAGGAAGAAGTAAAAAATATCTCTCTCATCGTATCGTTCGAGTATTTTCCACACATTTTGCAATTCTCCTGCGGCCGACTGCCTTATAACATCCTAATGGCACAGTTATTACAATTGCGTTCCATGCATAGTTAATGCCGCTTACTTCGCATGCCACTTGTCTTGTGGATAACAAATTATAACGAAGATCGTTTCGCGAGCCTCGTATCTCTCGATCTCGCCGATAATGCTGTCTGCCACTTAATGCTGGGTCTATCATCTCCATTGTTTTCAAGGTAACGTGTGCTTTGCCAACTACCTACCAATTCGATCAGTTATTTCCTTATACTATGCAGAACACAGGAAAAGAGAAATAAAAAGAGACTGTTGTTTTGATATGCTTATGCATTAAATGTCACAATTTAAGGGGGAGATTCTTCTGTGAACGTTGTAGAATTTAACAATTTTCGTTAACATTCCTTGAAGTGATAGTACGTTTAACATTATAATCTTTTTGTAGCTTGTTTAATGATTTTTCAGTCATATATAACAATTTTTTGATTTAGTTTTATTTCGTTCGTAATAAACGAGTGTTTAAAAATCGTATCTTGCTGACGTAGACGATTGTAACTCTCAGGCTGAAAGGAAACAAAAGGAAAAAACGAGTGGATTCTTAATTAGCATTTTTGCTATTATCACCTGTACATAAATTAATATTTTATGTTGAAAATTAGAGATATGCCGAATGCTTCAATTGCATATTACGAAATTTCATTCCTTTTCTAGTAAGTTTTTAATTTAAAAAAGTATGATAAACTCAATATCAAAATATAATTTTGATACCAACGAGAGCTATTACTAAATGGAGTAACCTGTAAAAATTTTAGAGCAATGGGTCATGTAAGTTTTGAAATTTTATCTACACTATATCAAAAAGTTACATTTTGAAAAAAAAAACGCGCTTAAAATCTTACACTGAAGGAGTACTAATTTTGTGAAAACATTACTCACAGTACTAATTAAAACTACTGATTCGAGCTCCGTAGAAGATACCTTCTGGACACCAATTTATTTATTCTTACATAAACACTGAACACATGTTTTGAACACTAATCCTCGTTGCCTATATTTTGCAAATTCGCTACGACGGGAACACACGTTGCGAAAAGTGTACAAAGAGGGCAGTATAAGTCACAATACTTGAACTTACGCTTATAAAATTTAACAGTGCATTTTCAAATACATATATCTTTTTCTAAACTGAAGAAAAGAGAAAATCAATTTTTTCAAAGTGTTTCAAAAGAATATTCCCTTAACTACTTCTCGAAATAATTTCCTGCTACAATTATACAATTACACACCTATCCTATAAATCTATTAGCTTTCTTATGCTAGCAGTGTAGACCTGTTTTAAAGTTTAAGCCAACTTCGGACATTTGTTTTCATTTCTTTGTTACTATGAAACTTGACTTTACGTAATGACTCCTTGAGGTAGTCATACAAAAAGAAATCTGTTGGTACGGGGTCTAGATTATAAGGCGAATATGTCAGAACTTCCTAGTCTAATTTTTCTAAATTCTTATGATTTTTTTTATATGTACTGAAGTAGTTATCAAACAGCTGTTTTAACTTACGATTTTGAAAGTATCTTACTTCTTATCCAAGTATTTTTTAAATTAAAGCTCTCTGTCTCTTTAAATATTAAATGCACCATTTGTTGCTGCCTCAATTAAAATTTCTCTTTATTTGTGTGCTTTATTAAAGAATGGAAATATACATCGAGAATACGTTGTTGCAGCCGAGTATATCGAAATGCAAATATGTCTGTGATGTGATAAATTGTCTTTTAAGTCTGTTTAAGATCGATTAACTTTGTTAGAAAAAGGATATTTAATTATAAAATGATATAATTTAGTAAGATTATAGTTCTGTTAATTCACAATAGAAAAATAAATAGGAAAAAGAAATTCAATAACGAACGTAAGCACATATTTTACAAAACAATTATTGAGAATTGGTAAGATATAAAAACCAAACATTTTGTTAGATACATAAAATTTTATTCATTCAACATATATACACTGTATTATTTATTACAGTTTATGTCGGAATAAATGTTGAATATAACTGAGGAAAATATATTTTCATACGAAGTTAGTGTTAAATAAAATAATGCATTAATACAAATTGGTATAATCATATACATCTGTTATGTACATATATGTATAAGTGAATTCTTATATATGTATATGAATATATTAAGTTATATCTTGAAAGGGCACTCTTGTTTCGATATTCACCAGTAAAAGCTAATAAAAATGAAACATAAAAGCAGATATATTTTCTTTCACATTGAAATATACCTCAACTTGTAACCATTTACAAGACATATTGATATCAACAAATTTTATTATTTTCCCTGTTTAATTTAAGCTAAATTGGAGTATTAAATGTTATCCTAAAAAGATATTTTAATTTGAAACTTAAGGTAATTGATTCTTTTCTCATTTATTTCATAATTAAGTATTAAAAGCGTCTTCCAAGGGTACTAAATTGAAATTCGAAAATTTGATAAAAGCACTGAAAAATATCTAATAAGAAGCAAGTAACAATTAAGTTACATCACGATGTTATGTAAACATAGATAGAAGATTATGTAGATGTTCCATAGAAGAATACGAAACTGTGAAAAGTTGAAATAAAAATCGTAAGAAAATGAAGATTAGTGAATATTATGGTTGCCACATTTTTTTAGAATGACAGAGAGTAGAAATAGCGACCAGAAATTTTCGATAACTACAAATAAACATACATAAAAGAACCGTAGGAGAAAATATTTTAAATAATTGTTTATGAAAAGAAAAAAGATATAAAAAAGGGAGGTTACAGGTAAGTCATATAAAAAAATATTTAGTACCGATATAAATATTGCCAGTGATAGTGCTTTCAAGTGTCCCATTTTACACTCTGTGTCAGTGTTTGATGCACTTGGTAAATATTTAACGAGTAAAAAATACAAAAGTAAACAAATTCTTGGAAACAAATCCTTACACTTTAAGGTTCAAGATTTTTATTGAATGTACATACATATGTATCTATGTACGTGTGAAAATTTCGACGCTGTTTTCCTCGATATTAGTATTTTCAACCTGACGGTTGAAAACCAATCGTGCAGTGAATTATAAATAAATCTCTAAGCGTAAAGAAACATGTAATATTATACAAAAAAAAGAAAAAACTAAAAATTGATCGAATAAGAACTTTCATTCTTATTTTCGTGTTGTTCTTACCAAAATCAAGATATTTTTGACAAATCCGTATTTAGTTTTTCCAGTTTCAACCAGTGGAAATGTTTAAGAGCGTATTTTAGGAAACCATCAGCTTTCCACCATCTTTCCAACGAGTTCAATATTTTTTCTCGAAAGTCACTTCTGTCAGCTGTCAGCAAAACGTATATTTAGAAACGTTATTTATATTTTACATTTGTTGCACCTACACTAATTTCTCAAGAGAACATTCTTTGGATTACCTGCTAATTCTTTTGTTCTAATTTTATCTGCTAACGTTACATCCTTAGTTAATTATAATTCTGTATATTTTTGGTACTTCAAGCTCGTACAAATATTAATTATCTGCCAATGCAATTATTTGAATTATATAAACAATATATTTTAATATTTCTTATGTACGAACAAATACTACGTGAAAAATGTACATGTTTTTTAACATCATTGTATTCAGCCATTTCCATTCGTATGATTTAATGATAAATATTTATAAATAATTTAATGATCGTATAATTCAATGTTAAACAAATTAAATCAGTGGTAATGAAACAAATGTAGCTTCTATAAGATGTAAAATTAATTTTATTACTGCAGAGTAGGAAAAACAGTTTGTTTTAATTACCACAAGTTACGGAAATAATAAATTTGAAGTAACATTTAAATGAAGGAAATATAAAGGTGAGCATGATATAAAATATGATTTCACATCCCGTTGCATGTTCCAAGGAACAATTTTTACTAATTTTTACTGCATAATGTTAGGGAACTAACATATCTCACCTGAAAATTTATTATCATAGGAAAAGGAAACAGTTCTTTTTAAATATGAATATACTGCAGAAATACTTTTTAACGTAATTTTCTATTCTTCTTAATTTAAACGATTTATTTTTAAAAATTTTGCTACAGTCAAATTTCAAAGAACTGTAATCATACCGACACTACTAATTTTTTAAAACACACCGTTTCTGAATTATTTGCTTTCATTTAACATTTGAACAATTGTTTGCTCGAATGAAAGGTTAGTATGTAATATAGGAATAAAAAGAAGTTGTAAAAATGTTTATTTCGGATGACGTGTTCAGCAAAAGCACACATCAGTATTTTGAAACGTTTCAAAGACTTGAATGGGAGCCAGAATTTGTTCGCTAAAATTGATACAGATAGAAAATTCGTCCCTTCTTACACTTAGAAGAGTATGAATCTTTATGATTTATTATACAAGTATAGCTAATTGACTGAAATAAATTTTTTCACACTTCATAGCAAACTGGGTTGTTTATATTCAAGACTAATTCGTTTATTATACCAAACTTTCAAGAAACCTGAAAAATTCGTAGATACTTATAAAAGTCTTTACTACATCGCACAATTTTTCGATAAATTAATTGTTTAAAACATTTCTCAATAAAAAGAATAGAAATTCGTTTCGAAGGAATACAGGAGTGAAATTTCCCTTGCGACCCAGATTGTCTACAGAGGATTAAGTAGCTATGAATTGTCTACTATACCGAGTATAATTAATAATTTATGTTAAACAATAGTTCCATTCATTCAGACTGATAAGTCACTCGTTATTAGACGAGTAAAAGTTAACACGTCAACTCTACAGTGCAAAAGTATGTTTCGTATTTTTCTTTTAATTGATCGTATGCAATTAAACGATGCAAAGAATTAAAAAGATTAAGCCACCCGCAATGAAACATGTGAAATCTTGTAAATCATAGTCAATGCATTTATTCTCGTATTATTTAGAGAAATATCCGAATTTCTTTTAAATTTTCTGAGTTACTTATTCAATAGGAATTTTATATTTGAATGGAGGAACTTTTGAAAAAATTAGACATTGGGAAAAATATTGTTGACGTAGAATCGAAATAATTCCATCTAGAATGAAAATGTAAATGATCATATTTGCAACAATGACCAACCTATGATTAACATTACTCAACTGCAGCACATTCTCGAGCTATCGACTAATTATCTTTCGTTATAACTGGCTCATTTTTTTAAACCGGTCTGACTCGTCTGACCTCTGCCGACGATGCAAATTACGAATCCGAATATTCGATCTACACGGTGGTTCAATTTTTTTTTAACCAAACTCACGGAATCACGCTGAGTAAATTTTAATGAACCATCTCATATTTATGTAGACATTAAGCAAGTTTTCGAAGAGAATTTTAGTGATATATAAGAAATGTACATATACTTATAAAGTACTTCGGTTATTTGATTATTTAATCCTTTGGCAGAACATCGATAAATAAGTTTTATATTGTTATGGGTAATTTTGATAGATATTATTCCCGGCATATTATCGAAGAACTACTGTAATTTCCTCATACGACTTGCAGCCAAAAAATAACTGTACCAATATCATCTATAATAATTTAAGAATTCTATAAAATAAAATTCATTCTTTTTCAAACGTTTAGTTCTTAAAGCAATTTTTTTTTTGTATGTTATTGAAATAACTGCTTTGGGAAATATAAAATTTAAAAATAATTTTTATCAGTCAAAGATTGTACATATAATGTTTAGAAAGTGATTTATTGAATAACTTTTCAAACTGATAAACGTTATAAATAAATAATAATATTTCCTTTTCTCAATACTAACATCTTCATAAATGCATAACAGAAGTTCTAAAAAGGTTTGAGTTTAATTTTAAATAAAATAAATTGATCAATATTTAGTGATATAAAAAAGAAAGTGCGATTAAATGTACAGTCATAAAAACGTATCAGTTATATTTACAAAACTTTCTGATAAATATATAGCAAAATAATAAATCAGACTTTATAATTATATTATACGTAGATAATAAAGTGTCCCGTTACCAATTATTTGTTAATAAATCTTTTCCCTGATTGCAATATTCGCTAAAAGTCGAAAGACCACAATATCTTCTTTTGTGTCACCCTATAGATATGTCATTCAGGAAATGTCTAAGCTACTATCTGTTGTGAAATGAAAGAATAATATTTACTATGGAAAGGGAAAGTTTCAGAGCACATATAGAAAACAGCTCTCGAACGCGTACAGAATATAGAAATAATAAGTATAAAGTAACTATTGTAAAAATAGAACTAAAGAATAAAGTCAAAAGTTCCCGATTTCTTGTGAAGCTGAGAAGTGAAAGTTACTGCGAAATAACGGTGTGAAATGACAATAAAAGATAACGAATTGAGAAAAGAATTTTTAGTAATAAAGCATAAAAATTAAAGCGAGACAAACGAATAATTAATTTTCTACTAATATATTAAGAAATAATTGAGAGGAAATTTAAACACATATTTTACTCCAAATTTATTTCTATAATAAACTATGAAAATAAGGAATATAAATAATATCCATTTTTACTAGTTTGCATTTTTCATCGATTTGCAAAAATTACTTTGCAAAATCAAAGGCTAAATTTACATTAAGCAAGCATTATTTATGTACAAAAAGCGTTTAAAATATCAAATGTCAAATAAGCTGTTATGGTAGTAAACCATTTTACTGTACTCTATTGGATAAAAGTGATATATAGGACTGGAAATATTTCATAACAAAAATTCAAAAAGAAATAAGCCGTCGGGGAAGATACTAAAAAAAAGTGTCACATTTACTTAAAATTATTCTGAATTTCTGACTAAATGTAACCAAAACTTGAGTGAATAGAACGATAACAGTATAAAAACTATTATTATGTATATTATTCAAATTAATTCACAATTTCTCTTGTATAATATATTCGATGTCAAATTAATTAAGTGATAAAAATAATCATATTACGTATTTAATAAAACCAACATACCACTGTAAGATATAAAACCGATTTCCCAATTTTAAAGTATACTTAAAATTAAAGAAAAGATAAGATAAAGAAGTGAACTACATGAAATAAAATTCCTAACTAATTATAGCACTGTATTGCACGAATAATTCTCAGTATTTAAGTATTCTTCATACCGAAAGTATCCAAATTAAACGTGACGTTTCTTTTACGAATCCAAACCGACAATAGTTTTTCAAAAGTCTATATGTATACTAATAGTGGCATGAAATCTATCTGGCACTTCCCTTCGTCGACCTTGTCTGGGTTTTCTAGAATATCAACCAGTTTCTACAGACAGATACTAAAATCGAGAAATCACAAATCTTAATATCTGAACAAAATTCCCCATCGACTTGACATTGTGCAATATAATGTATATGTAATGTAGCTGCAGGTTGACCACTTCTATTTTGCCAGGATTTTAAATGTTGTTGCTTTTAAATTATGCAAGTGGGAATGCTAATAGAGAAGTAATAATACACATCGTTGCGTTTCGACATTAGAATGATGTACACTACGAAAAATAGGAATAGACGATTAAGGTCATGCAATGTTTATTCGTCGATTATAACATTGCATTTAATATATTAGATAGCTTCATAAATAACTATGGAATTGCAGAATTTTTCTATTCACCGTGAGTAGTACTGCTTAGCACTAAATTTACCACTATCGGTCAAATAATCGTTCTCGAGTTTATTTGAAAACTTTCCTACATGCAACGTTATTGCATTGCCATTTAAACTTATGACATTTCTTATAATATATATACAATGCATTTTTTAATATTTACTTTCCTTCTTATTGTTTTTCTTCTAATGAAAATATGTAACCTGTCTCATTTACCACGACCGGTCATTTAACCGGTTAAACGATTTATGTTCTTTCGTAATGTTATTTTCTCGGAGGTCTCGCATTTTATTTGGTTTGATACAAGAGTCAACGAAATCATCGTTGACTAATTGACAAATTTGCGAAGTTGATATTTAGAATAGTCAAAATTGCTATAAACTAAGTGAGTTTGGCGAATTCTGGTTAATTTCCGACAGTAAACACGTTATAAACAGGTTTCCATATTTGCGAAAAAATGAAAGAAGAGAATCTTTAGCTCTGTTTGGAGAGTTTGTTGCTCTCAAACTGATAAAACCATTTGTAAATTGTGAAAGGAATATAACCATGGACATTTTCTTTTTTACAAACGTATCATTAGCGACAAAACGCTTAGCAAAAAGTATCACTGTTGTTGAAACTATTCACGGAAATAAAAGAGAACTGCCAAAACTAGCAAATGAACAAGTAGTAATATGGTACAATGTTCCACAAAACTGTATAAATCAGATAATTATACCCTTATAATTTATGAAAATAAATCTAACAAAACTTATACTAAGCTCAGTGCATAAATCTGCAAAAATTAAAGAAAGTGATTTTATAATAGCATCAAATTCGTTGTAGATGTGATGGATCAAATAGCTAGGAAATTTAGTGTGAAACCTAAATGTAAGAACAGCTTCATCAGGATTTTTTCAATATTTCTGACGTAACTAGAACAAATGGATGAATTTTGTATAAAGAAACTAGAAGAGAAAAAATTCCGAGGGAAGAATTTTTATTTTAGTTAGCGGAAGAACTTGCTTCTGAATTTCAAACATTGCAACAGCAAGATAAAAAAGATATATAGGAAGCAACGTAAAATATAAGTACAGTTTCATATACACGGAAAATTTGTCAAATAAGATATTCTAAAGACAATAAAAAAAATATGCGTGGAAAATGTACATTTGAGAATTACAATTTGTAAAAAATATGGCAGACAAGAGTAAAACATGTATAATTTATTTTTAATAAATAAAGGAGACTATCTTTCATTTTCCATTTTTTATAGTTTATAGATTAAATGAAAAATGTAAATTGCATTTATTATTATGTAAAAGTTGTTTTATTCATTATTTAAGTCAATATTAAATTGACTATTATTTATGTTAAACAGTAAGAAAATATAGCTTTTTTTTAAAGACCGTCATTTGACTGGTTACGATAGAAATAGGTATATATAAATCGTAGATAAATTTAATATTAAGGAAAATTTAAGAAAACAATTGTACAGTAGAACCTCTATAACTCGAAAACCTCTGTAAAACAAGAATTTTGTTCATTCCCTTGGGAAAATCTCTGTAAATCGAAATAGAAATTTCCTATAACTCGAATTATTTTCTCCACGTTTAGATGAGTTTAATAACGCGTAATAGCCTAGATATAACACAAACTGTCTCATTATTTATTTAAAATTGATCTTTCCTTTATGTTTATATGTATACAAGTTAGCATATGTATATTATATGCGTAAGTATACATATGCAATAAATATGTACATAATTGACTTCTGAAAGTTGAATTTGTCTTTCTTTGAATATCTATAAATCGGAAAATTTAACTATTTTAGTCTATAACTTGAATTTTCGTTCGTTAAGCCTTTTTTAACTGGAAACGACGATAAGTCGAAACCTCCATAACTCAAAAATTGAAACTGTTCTCTTAAGAATCGAGTTACCGAGGTTCTACAATATCAAAGAGAACAAAAGATCTACGAAATATGCACGGGATAAAATGGAAACATTTATTACAGTCGAGTAACGTTAACTTTTTGAACAAAGCAATAATATCTTATAAGCAAAACAAACTACTAAGAAATTAAATTAATTTTCGCGAATAAGATATTAATTAAAAAATTTCTATGAGTAAGAAAAACCAATGAAACGAGTTGCTTGTAGAAAAGAATTCGATCAATCTTATCAGCTTGTCGTTATTATGGTTATTATATTATGGAGAAATCATACGAAGGTTATACGTAACAGATGAAGGTGGAAAGTCTCGAAGGAGCACCATGAACGGTGAGTTAACGTTGATGGTTGAGAACACTGTTCGGTTCGGGAGAAGTCACGAACGTAAAAGGAAGGCGAGGTAAGGTAAAACAGTTTTGTTTTGGTAGAAAAAGAAAAAGGGAAACGACTTCAGAAGCCACGAAAACTTGACCACGTTCGGTTCTTTGTTGAATTATCGACCATAAGTTCATGAAACAATCGCCAGGAGACCATTTGTGAAAACCAAAGTTTACCATCGATGCCACAATATTGCCGTCTTTTATTCACCGTTATAGTATATTTTATTTTCTCAAATAAAATAACTTTATCGTTTATTATTGTAAATTCTTCATCTACGTTTTATCGATGGCTTACTGTATATACTTCTTTTCTTCACTGTACCTCTCAATACGATTTGTATATACGACAAATAAATAATCCTTCAATACCTAATCGTAAATTATGTAGTTTTATAACATTTAAAAATTGTGCAAATTAAATATATATGAGATTTTGATATATCTGTATAGGATATAAATTCCAAATAGGTGAAAATGAACATAATATGCATTATGAGTTCCTATAATGCAGAAAGTTTTGTATGCAATGTTAATTATTTTATAACTTAAATTTAAAATATTTTTTTTCTAAAGCTAAATATAAAGATATGTATATTTATTAAAAATTTATATTTATAATTATTCTATTAGCTAACTAATACATAAAATAACAATATCGTTACTGTAAGCAGCTTCGTACCTCATTAACTTAATAATTTACTTATGACTCGTAGTACAGTCCAACATATATACCTACATTTCTTATGAAATTGTCTGGTGCAAGTATCTCTCCATGAAAATTAATACGTCATCGGGAGTAGAATTCTACTAAATATTTGTATAATTATACAATTATAATTATATAAATGTTTCATAAATCTCAAAGCTTTGATGTTGCATATTTGTATAAATGGAATTATTAGCAAGCAAATCCAAGTTACATTTTATTGTTCAATCAAGAATAAACAATCTAATTGCATGGAGTATTTAGTATACATATGTGTGTACATAAAGCAGTCTTTCGAAGCTTTATTGATACGCAAAGTAGACCCTTTGAATTTAAACTTTTCCATATTCCGTGCTGTATGCTCAATTTCTTCTTTCCTTGCGGCGTTTCTTCAATTTCTTTATAGATGACAATAGTTGTCTTATTTTTATAAAATTCAATGTTAGACTTTGCTGTTTTTATGACTGCTGAATTTAAAACATTGTTTGTCGTTAAGCTGAAATTTCTATTTAAGTAAGAAATTTTTTTATAATATTTCAATAATCTGAAATGGATAGCTTATTGTACAAACACTAGAAATCAAAAGTTAAGTGCATTTATTTGAACTCTGATATATGTTACAATACTTTTAAACTTCCGAATGATAACAAAAATTAACATCCTTATTTTTCAATAAAAATATTAGTAAAATTAATGATAACGCTATTACACGTGAAAAACTGTATACTCTTCTCAGATTTTCGACTAACACATTTCAACAAATTATTCGCAGTAAGCATTTCATCAATTACATAACAATAATACAAGAATTATGAAATTATAACATGATAAATTTACAGGTATAACACGAATTTGTGGATTTGGGTTGAAGAATGATCAAATGTGTACAAAATACAAAAGGATTATTCACTGAATTAATAATGTTCACAAGTATTGAGATTTATATATTGTCCAAAATATTTATTCCTTTGCAAAAATTATAATCCTCCATAAAATCTTAACAGAATAATAGCTACGAAACTCGTACAAAAGCTAGAGAAAACAAACATTAGCACTTTGACGAATCGATGAATTTGAATCAAAAAGACAAATCGATTTTCTAACTTTTACATCAGTAACGAATAATAAAATGCAAATTTAAAACTCAAAAATGGTAAAAGGCACATTTATTCTTCTATTTTTTTAACTGGTTCGATTTTTTGTCTTTAAACATATCCTGTTTAACCTATACAAGATTGCAAACTCGTAAAAAATACCGATGGTAAGTGCAAGATTTTGCATGATTTTGCCGTCAAAATGTTAAGTAAAATTGCTGTGTAGTACTTCGTATCATGCAAAAGTTCATTATCTATTTCAAATGAGTTGCATTTGTTCAGTAACGTACCGTAAAGTGAACTTCTTCAAGTAAATTTACAATTTTGCAAAATAACATTCAACAAATCAATGACTGCATTTCGACGTAGTAATCAAACGGAAGAAGATACTGGGACATCGAACCATGAAAAATAGCAACCTTGATAATCAGACAAGGTTCGAAGGACGTCTCGAGGATTCATCGATAGGATTTAGTTCGAAAAGAAGAAGAGAAAGCGTGGAAAGTTGTCAAGAAAGGTAAATGAAGAAATTTAGCGAAGCGTAACAGAAGAAAATCCGCTCGTCTATCATGGCTAATCGTTATTTTTGCCACTCCGTTTCCCTACTAAATAGTCTGCCTGACAGGTCGAAATGCTTTCTGACCTGCTAAAACAAATCTTGAACCTATCTTGGGTCGCTGCTTATCCGAAACGAGACCTATCTTTGTCGAGAACACACGGGATACCCCACAGTGTTGGCTTAGTCCCTTGCTAAGCCGTCGTTTCAATGGACTGTAGAGACTGTTACATATTCGGAAATATTGTGTTGTTAGTCTGGGGATGAGAATGTAAAAGGAAGAGCGAGACACGCGAAGATATAATGTATATACGAATTATAGTTTTTGCTGAATAATCTGGTAAAAAGTGTGAATCGAGGAGTTTAGTATAAGGGGGAACCATGTCACAAACTGTTGAAAAACGAGATTTTTATTAATTATCGATATCTCTTGGTGTGCAGTTGTTATCCTTTAATTTACAACTACGTGAGAAAATTCCTATCTGTACTATGATTGTGTATACGAATGATTATTTTCTCTATGTATTATAATTTCCATGTAAGAGAAAACTATTCCATGTGGAATTTTTGTTTAATGTTCATAACTGTTACACACAAGAAATGGCCGAGAACATCTAAGCATCCTGGAAGATGAAAGAATGAGATACGAAACTTAAGCTGTGTTCCTTTCAACTGTTTATTTACAAGATTATTCGATAGAATTTTCGATAATGTCTCCTCTCACATTTTAATGCAAGTAAAACCTACAAAATCTTATATGCTTTGTTATACATTTCTATTCGTTAAAATAAAAAGAAATGGTCCGAATTGTGTCCACAAATTATGTCATTATTATCAATGATATTTTATAAGTGATTGTATTCAACGATTACCAAGATCATGAAATAATTGTAGTACATTTTTAATTTAACGGCAGAAATGCATATATCAGCTTTTCCTTTTATTACAAAAGAACTTCGTTATTTTCATAAAAGTAACTTTCATTTCCTGGTCCGATTGCTTTTTTTTTTCTAATACTCAAAATATCATATTCTTTAAAATTCCGTTACTAAAGAATTCTCTTTAAGAGTAAAAAGACTAAAGAAAACGAAACCATGCCACGTATTCAAAAGATAAATAAAAAAATAGAGTGAAAACATTATTAAATGATATCCGCACGCACACATTATTCCCATATCATAAAATTTGCCGATTGCCTTAAAATGTCAACTGTAAATCTAATATAGATATTGGAAAAGAAATTTATTTTGTCGAATTATTTTATTAAGTTTACAAAGATTTAGACTTTATTTAATCGCACATATGTATATATCTTCAAAAAACGAAGCTTCGTTCAAGAAAGTATTGCGTATTTCTTCTTTTCGTCTTATTCTGTTAATTATATCGAAAATTCTGCTTTGTACAAATGAAAATATTATCAAATACAGGTTACTAAACACGTGCATGTGATTACGCCTTCCATTATG
Organism: Anthophora plumipes; assembly: GCA_951804975.1. Taxonomy (NCBI): domain Eukaryota; kingdom Metazoa; phylum Arthropoda; class Insecta; order Hymenoptera; family Apidae; genus Anthophora; species Anthophora plumipes. Next base: position 20,005 of record CATORF010000011.1, on the reverse strand, counting down.
TGCTTTGCATGCATACGTGAAAAAAGACTATATATTTTTTTATTGTGCGTATTCATGGAATTAATGCTGCATTAATATTGCATGAGGCAGCCGAAATCGTAAACGAAAACGAAGGTTTACCCGTCAAGCGTATTCCAGTCACGTATTACTAGCCGCACGAATCATTCATCGGGCGATCGAATGTTTTTAAGATTTCTTTCCCGAGAAAAACATGAATGTGTTATTCAAATTCATTTATCTAATCATTTCAATGATTATGTATCTGCAATAAGAAGTCAACATTACTATTATGCATCAATTAAAAATAGTCGTATAATGTAATCGTACGATGATTTTTTACTGCAATAAGTACAAGTGACGATTACGGGCAGCAATGTAAATGTCAAAATTTAATATTCAGAATGTAACTTGAGCGGTCGTTATAAGATCTAACGCTGGAATAAAAGATGACATTGATTTAAAAAAAACATTAGAGCTGAAAAGTGTGATGAATTTTAAATGGAAGTGAAATACAAATGGAAACTTAAATTTTAAAAGAAAAAAATATATTTTGCAAGCAATGTAACAGGAACGAAATTAGATAATAACAGGAATTAAAGTCAAAACTATAATTTCATTTTAACTACAGAAACAATACGAAGCTAAAGACGAAATTCGTAACATTTTGTTATATAATATAAAAATTGATATTTTTACATTTGCTTTAAATATCCTATTATAACGTTGCATCTTTGGAATTGTATAAATATGAAAATGTATAAAATTATTATCTCTTTCCTTCTGTGATATACATATGTTAATTAACTGCCTCTATTACCCCATAATAAAAATAATAAAATTGGCACATCGTATAAATACCATTAACAACTAAAGTTTTGCTAATCTAAAGTTACATTGACACTTAAATTTGTTTATTTTTATGTTCAATGTACTCTCTTTTATATTTTTTTATTTATCCGGACGATTAATGTATTTTGAAATTCATTAGCTTATTGGTGTAATTAAACACACAAAGTGATTAATTATTGTGATCTAATCTTTATTTACTTATTTAAGTCTTAATTAAAGATAGTATCTTAATTATAATCGCACGTACCTACAGCTAAAATTATTTTTACAATAGTAAAAGTGTAGTAGTTGCTTCTTCATCAGAGCTTAAAGCAGTCGGATGCCCAACACGCGTAGTACATAAATCTTTCAAATGGTTTTAAATAGTATCCCTACTTATTTTATATTTCTTAATAGCCTGAACGTAAAACACTCCATTTCTAATATCTACTAAAGCTTTAGCAAAGTCAGAATCTACAAATGCTTTATACTTCCTTTACTCTTTCTATAAGTTCTAGGCATGATTGTAATCTAATACAAATAAATAAATAATATATAACGTGATTAGGTTACCTATTTAACATTCGATTATTGGACAATACCTAAACCCAAACGTTTAAACGACTGAATACATACCTATAATCTCGATCTTTTGCACGCGAATTCATATATTCGTGTGTATAACTGCCAATTTTCTCCCAATTTATGGTATTCCATGAAATTCATGCCTAAGCCACATAATTGCGAAAGAGTCTGACAAGCGTACGGCTTATAAATAAGTCAGCAGACAAAAACAAATTTATTTTTCCAGTATATTTAGTTAGCATGTTAATAGAGAAAGGATATGTAATTAAATTTCTATGTATAATAAAAGGAAAATAAATAATGTTGCAATAGATCATATGAAGCATAAAAGCGAGAATTATATGCATTAACATCATTAGTAAGAAATATGACAACAAAGATCGTTATTTTATTTCAGTTTTATTTTATTTAATATAAGAAGCATAGCTAAACATGGGAATAATTCTTTCTTGCCTAGATCTCTATAGAGGGGTGTGATGACAGCAATTACATACGTTTACTGGTAATGCAATTCTGTGTTTATAATTATTTCAATTACGGGTTAATATTAACCACTATACGTTACATCGTTGGAACTTCTGTGACTCCTCCATTTTTGTGAATTTTACTTTAATATTTTAAACTGTCATTTTAAAAATTGCAAACATTAAAAGAATACGAAAAATATTTCAATTTTTGCCATCCATCAGAGTGGTTCCTCTCTAAAAATTACTTTTTCTTTAATTACATTATTCAAAGTTGCTAATACATTTTTTTCTGATATTGTATTTATTATTTTGTTTGAAAATTCATTTCTGAGTAATACTGATTGTATCAAGCTAGAGCTTAATTCTTCCAGAAATAATCGTTGCTTACATTACTTTGATTTATTCCAAGTGAAAGTAATATCTTTCGATATAATAAATTCACGTGGGTCAAAAATATCATGCATGTGATAAAATAGTGTTATCGAGAAATACACAAAAAATCAAACAATAATTAAAACTTAACTCAAAAATAGCCTTCCTTTGTGTACACGTAGTCTTTATTTTACAGAAATCACATGACTTTTCCACACTAAACGGACATTTGGAAAATACATCTTCAATAGAGATTTATAGATGAAACAGTTCAGTCAGAAATGTTATGGCAATAATGAAAATAAGAATAAAATTCTTTTACAAGAGACGTAAGACTTTTACTCGCGTCAAATTGATCCGAATGATACCAGTGTAACAAATACTTTTTATTAATATTTTCAACATTTCGCGATAGTCGTTAAACTAATTCAAGTAGAACTTTTACTGAATTTTTAGCTTATTATTGAGTATCGTGTTTATAATTTTACATTATTTTAAAATTTTTGCACGCTTGTTTCAAAACCTTGAGTGCAGAAGAATGGAAGTCGATAAATACCATCTGAAGCACTGCATATTATATGAATTTCAGTAGAGCAATAATGTAACTGTCGCTAACAAATCATTATGTGAAACATTGGAATAAAATGTTGTTAACATTCAGATGGTTTAGAGGCGATTAACAAAATTTCACAGCGCAGATTTCAATTTGAAAAATGAACCGCATATAAAATAATAATGTAAAAAATTCAGTGTCTAATTTTTTGCGTCAGAAAACTGAAACAATTTGTGCATCGGAAATTGACAAGCTGCCTAATAGATAGAGATAAATTGTTAAAAATAATGGTGGATATATCATAAATTAAATAAACGTCTTTTCAAAATTTCTAGTATTTTCAATTTTACCCGAAAATATGACAGAAATTATGCAACAATCTAATACATATATAGCACATAAGACACAATTAAATAATATTCCCACTTAAGGAATACCTTCTTTGGTATCTTTTAGTAAAAGTCAGTAAATTTCAAGTAAATAGGATCATTGATTAAAAAATGATTAAATATTAAACTTCACGATGGTCATAGAATAATTTTATGCATATTCTTTGTTTACTTCGTATTAAATCTTTCGTGAAAGTTAAATATTAAAACCTGTACATATGTTTAATAGCTGACTCTCAATAGTCAAAGCTGCATTTTTCAACAGTGTAAAAGCATTATAGATGATTCGTTAGCTCCATCGAAATCTTGAATAACTCGTTCCGCGGTCCAATCAAATCGTGTACGTTACAATTTCAATCACTCGTTCAGGAAATGAAGAACACTAATGAAGCAACGCATAGCAACAGTCCAACCATGCATCAAAACGAACGTACACTGTTTATTTTTCAAACGATTAACATTTTACCGATGCTCATCCAACATTGATAACTAATAAAAGTCAAGAAACTTTCAAATAAGACTAAACCGTGTACGCATTATTTTAGCTGCAAAAGGAAACGGAAATTGCTTTATGCAATGCGTAACCATTTCAAGTGATTGGAGAAGAAGGGATTGTGCGCGATACTTCGTACGCAACGAACGTTATGAAAGCCGTAAAAGTGCAAAATCTCATCTTATTGCCCTGTACCTCGTATTCTTTACAGTTTAAAGTATGTGTTTGGCATAGCCACGCGATAAGTGAGCGGCTTCTCATGCTTGGAGGCACGCTCCAAACCGAAGAAACGTTCCCCCTGACGTTCCAGCTTTTCTTCTTTCTTTTTTCTTTCTTCTTCTTCTTCTTTTTTATGTTTTTTTTTTTTTTTTTTTTTTTTTTTTGGTTACGTGCAGTGTGCTCCGCACTTGCTTCTCAGTATGGGGTCGGTAAAAATGTAAGAGCTTGTACGGGTTCTTGTGACGTGTAGATCGTCTTTCAGTGCAACGCTTCCAAGTACTGATGACGATCTGTCCGGATCCAACCGTTCATTCAGCACGTTCACGTTCGATCCCATGATTGATTTTGCGTTTCGGAACATCATAAATAATGACAGTGATTACTCGCGTTGATTCAAGGAAATATTTTACACAATAATTTTGCCTGATTTTGATACAATTCTTATGGATGCTATACATTCTATTACAGTTAACCCCTTAACCTATGATTTCTTTTCCTGACTATATATCTAAGCATCAGTTACTTATTGTTTTAACGACATTTTACATACGAAACACGAATATATTATAGATTGATTACAATTGACAATCCTTGGTTCTTTAAATTAAAAGGAAAGTTAGAATTAAGATTAACGTTTGTTGCTAATATAATTGTTTTTCTCGGATTTCAGCCAGAATTTGTGTCACGAGTCTGACTCATTGTTATAGGGCAAGGGGTTAATTTATACAAAATATTACATAATATTATTGGTAGGGGAACATGAGGGAATTGAGAATGCTTAAAGGAAATAGTAAATTAAACTAATAATATTAGTGTTATATAATCTTTTCTTACTGATAACAAAGCATTGACTATTTACAAAATTGGTAGAAAAAATTATCAGAAGTAGAGTTATAAAAATGAAATCACTCCTGTCTATAATAAGTCGTCGGTATAGGGGTAAACCCAGACAGATGTTAGGGTATTTATGGACAGGCTGTGATAAATGTAAGCAGGCTATTTTTCTTCTTTTTTTTACAGAAAATGAGCGTAAAATCTGCTGAAAAACTTTCTTCGCTGCGTTCCTTATGCGCTCATATTTAACAAGCTAAAGATAGAATCCAGTCTTTATTGCATTATATAATATAAATTAATTGCATATATTATTACTGCTGGAGAAAATAAATTGTAATATCAGTGTATTCCCGCCATTCTTTCACCTTGATTGAACATTATGTTTCGCGTTATTAACAGTAGCAACACCAAATCCACTTTTTCTTAAACTTGGTATAGTTATAAAACATTTTAGAACATTCTAGAATATACTCTACTAACTCGTTTTCCTGTGCTGTATTAAAAACAGGTTTCTTATCGTGTAGAAATTTGGTTACATTTTGTTTTTCACTTGATCACAAAGTGTTGCCTATGGAATATTATATTTTTTTTGCAGCCTGATGGAGTGAAATTTTCTTTTCCTTTAATTTTTGCATTGCTATTTTCAAAGTTTCGAACGTGTGTCCTTATACTTCCTAATGTATTTTCGTGGTGTTTGAAAATATTTTAATTCATAATGGGGATAATATTGTGTAAGTAATTCTTGTGTATTGTGCAAATAATTCTTAAAATTCAATGTATAAAGTGGTATGCAATTGAATTATACAGTTTTCTGGTTGCTAACTTTTGCTTTTATTTGTCTTCCTTTCTAAAATACTTTTGAACTTTTTACTTTTAATTTCGTATACAGTTGTTTTACACTCTTTATAAAAAAAAATCTGTATAAAACGGATGTATTATTTTCCTAGCATGCCAATAAGTAGTATACTTATAAAATCCCTGCTTTCTATCCCTATTGCTTTGTATTACCAGGCAGAACAGAAGAATTTAAACCTTCTCAATTTACTAAACGATCTGGTGTTCTCGGTTGGTGAAAATTCGACCAAATACACACTTCAAACTGTGCGCATATCATTTTTCACTACCAGCCTGTTCCTAGAAATGGCGCAAGGGTAGAAAGAAAAACAAAAGCTTTTCTTGAGAAGGGAGAACTAGATGTTTGCTTACACCAACACCTTCACCCAAGGATAAAAGTTGAGACCTTCACTATTTCCTTATTTTATTACACTAAAAATGATATAAAGAAACGAATTACTATTTTTCGTATAATCTCTTGCACCAGTATGTAATAAAAATAGTTAATAACATACACTACGCAATTGTAAAAAAATTTCTAGTGTAATATTTCCTGGTTTTTGTGAATAATTAATCCTAAAAATTGGAAGAGAAACGGAAAGAAATAAAGTTTGCTTCTCTTTTGATATAGTTTAGACAATTGAACAACATTTAGAGTAGATGTAAATCAATAGGTTTGAGAGAAGGTTAGGAAAATTAAACGAATTTCTTTCATTTGTAGACGCATTATGAAAATTAAAAGAATATTTAAATCTGTATTTCAACAGGCAACAATAAAGAATTTACAAGGTACAATTACGTAAAAACAGACAGATTTATATTTCAACTATTTCTTAATCAGATCACTGTTGAATTAGTTTGGCAAGTGTGATGTTAAATTGAGACGATATACAAACATTCTGCGACTAATGCAATCTGAAACTACGCTGTTATCATAATGCTGAAAATGTGAAATAAAAATACGTCGAATAATACTATCACGAAAACTTTCTGAATTTCTTACGTTCCGTGCTGCTAGAATATTACAAATTTTGATACAATTTTACAATCTTAGATGTTAAAAAATCACATTAGACTAGTGAATTATGTATATTGAATTTTTTATAATGTAAACTTTCCTTGTTCATATTTTACTTGAATAAAAATGATTCTGACACTCCTCCTTAGAGTAAAATTTTATAAACATTTGCATAAAAAATAATATTGGATTAGTAGATGAGTTACCAATTTATGTTTGATTATGTTAATGATGTAAACTACTTTTTTAACACTAGATTTACGGGACACGTCAATTTGACGGATTTGAGATTTCACGAGAGAAATTACAAAAACGATTGTTATTATTTCCTAGCAACTTTTTCTTACTTTTATTTATGGAATGATACGAAAATATATCCGAATTTGTAAATATGTTAGTAATATACAGTTATGTTGTCTCTAACAAATCGATTTCTGGAAGGAAAGATTCAGTTTCTGGTTCACACAAGAAAAGCCCGAAAATCTAGTGTTAACAAGCAATTGTCTCAAGAGCAATTTACACCTTTTTAGTCATAAAAGTGATTCATAATGTCTTCTCGTTGTATCATTCCTTCTTAAAGTATAATAATAAAAATTATATGACAAAAACATTATTTAAAAATTACATACATAAAACTTAAATAATAATAGGGTTGAAGAAATAAAATTTCATTAGTGACTGCAAAGATCCTGTCATTAACGCTCCACATCCGGGATAGAAGAAGGCAGCGAAGGGGAAGACAGAAAAGGAAAGAAAGAATAGACGAATTCTAGTCGATTGTTCTTGATGAATGGAGCACCTTGCTCACTCCCAGTGGTCTTTCTTCCTGACTGCAGGTGAACACGAAATTTCGACGACAATAAGTTGGAAGAGGCTGCACAATACTCTCAATAAAGAATACCATTTGAGAGACTTCGTAAATTTTCCATAAGGACAATCGAGTTTGCTGTGAAAAGATAATCCGATGAGCTACCACCGGTCTCGCGTTGCCATGTTTTGAAGGAGTGACGCCTGATTTCAGAATTTTCCTTTGTCAGTCACTCTACCCCCTGAGGGAAACGTTTTCTGATCTTCAAGTGTGATCTTGACAGGCACAGGTGAATATTCTTTTCTCTCCCTCAGGATATCCGATTTCTTTATCTATTATAGTTCTACCAAATTAATATTATGCTTAACCCTTTGCACTACAACTTTTCTGCAAGTCAATCGACAAGTTTATATGTACACTGTGATTCAAAAAGGTAGATGTTAAAAAAGTGTCGAATTTGTACTATTTCAGGTATCTAAAATTTTAAGAAAACATCATTCTATAAGTTCTAAGCTATCATAAATGCACAATTATTTATAACAAATGCAATGAGAAAATTATAAAGAAGGTAAATGAAGTTGATGGTACTTTGAAAGGCAAATTGAAATTTCCTTACTTTAAACGACCATAATTTCGAAATGAATGCATAAAATACAAAACTTCTGAGGCTACTTTATAAAAGAAAGTCCAATATTTATAGTGTGTAAAAATATATTGCACAAATTGTTAATTGATAACAATCAAATCCGAAAAATTAACATAAGATATTTCGATGCAAATGTTTCATAAAATATATATTCGTTGTTAAATAAATATCTTCGATTTGTATTAACAAATTTGCGAGAGGCATACACGAAATACAAAGAATTAATAAAAATGTAATAATATATTAATAATATAATAAAAATTTCAGAAATTTTGATTTTAAGTCGTTTCATTCTTTTTATAAAATATGCTGCATGTAAAAATACATTACATACACGATACTTTATCAACATTTGTCAATTTTTTAATTCGAATTTATAACAACATGTTGCTTTCTCTTTTTCAATCCATCGGAATTAGAACAAGGTATATTTCTGATAACGTAGAGGACTGTAAAGACCAACTGACTGCAAAACTGGAAAAATACGATGAGACGTAGGAAAGAGAAAGTTCGATAGGCATTCATATTTGAATAAATTAACTGTGCAAAAAGAAAAAAAGAAATGTGTTGTAATCGTTTCTTTCGAAGACGGATTCTATAATAAATGATGTCGGCGAGTTGTGCTCGATCGTCGAGTGAAATGGCAAAGGCTAACATTAAGCAACACAGATTTCATTAATCCAAAAAATATCGAAGAATACAGGTTTGAAATAATTGAATAAACATGCGTGTAAATTGAAATGGTTTTGCTGTTTCTAAACAAGTAATTCTGATATTTCCATGCATTTGTGAAATTCCTTCGTTTCTTCTAATTAACGACATAAAACTCCTGTACTTATTACATATATCGCAATATATATAGTGCCTATATTATTGTAAAATATTCTTCTTTTCTTTATTACAATATTTGTCATTTTACAAATCTGTTGAAATATATGTGTATGTATATTACTGCTGAGCATTCTGAAAATAATAAAAAAAAGGTAATAAGCATATGAATGCATATCACATATTAAAAATGATGATTACTATTATAATGCAATATAACAATGAAAAATGTCACTAAAAATAATTTGTTCCTGTTTCATCGACATTTTCAACGTTTTAAATATACAATTTTTCTTTTATTGTATATATTATTGTGGGAAACTATTAGACATGTATATATGCATGTGTATCTTCGTCAGACTTTAAAATCGATTTTTAAAAGATAAAAACTTGTACGAAACAAAATCTTTGTTACGTCAACTGCGTTATATAGTTTCTACTATTATCACATACAGGTAATTATCGCATCTTACTGTTAATAAAAAATAAGCAAAACACCTGAAAACTAATTTTTGAAATGGGAAAGGATTTATTATCACGCTTGATACGTGGTACGAATCGTGCAATATTTGATAAGCACACAATTATAGAATAAAGGCATGTTTAGCTCGGTAACCTTCTGCCTCCTCGTTCTTGTCTGTCTCTTCTTGCTTGAAACTCATTAAAGTTCCGAGATACCTGCCCATATTTATGCAAGCATGTGTATAACAACGAACGAGAATAACGTTCGTGTTTCTATATATTTACGAGCGTAACTTTAGCGACTCTTTATGTGCTATGGCGAACACGGAAAATGCAACTTTGTGTAATTTTTTCCAGGCTAAACGTAGGAAACGTATAATTTCCAATCACGCATACATTTTACTGTTATGTATTTTTTGCATTCTTTATCTTTTATTTCGATTTTTTCTTTTTTTTTAATTACCGACTTTATGTCATGTCTACTGTTAGATCATTAACGGCAAAAACAGATTTTCCTTTTTATTGGGATATTTTTTTTCTGTAGTTAATTTCTTTTAAGGAGGTATTCTACTGTAAAAAGGGTTTTTTAAGAATATTTGGTGTTTCTTTGTAAAGCAGCTACATGCCCTCCTCTGTCGAAATTTAATTCATATATTTATTCATACTTCAGAGAAAAATAACAAAATTTTTCGCGTGCAGACATTACAAAAAATTTCCAATGGCTTGTGTGATTCTAGCTATATTGTTTATGTAAAATAAAGAAACCAAAATGATTCCTGATCAGAATGTGTTTAGCTATAACAGGTAACACAATGAAAGAAGACAGTTGTTAATTGAAAAGAATAACAACTTATTGAAGACTGATCACCGATTTTTATATGTTGTCCGTACACTTAACAGACTACAAAAATAATAAAATTAAGATTTTTAGTTGATTCTGGTACAAGCTATAACGACTTATGTGTTGAAGGTATATACAAAATTTGAAACTAATCGATCAGACAGATCTTAAGATACTATAGAAGCTATTTTAATAAATACGAAATTGAGAAAAATGCGTTTAAAATTTTTTATTCTGTTGTAACAAGAAGTATCATACGTACGACTGATCTACGAATTTAGAACTTTCTTGCTCACAGTATGAATACTTTTTTCGCTCACTGTATGTACGTACAATTCTAAAGTTTCTGATCCTGTAACAGTCCTAATTGCTAAAGCATAGTCTTTGTGACTGATGCCATTAACAGATTGCATGATTGTACATAGTTTAATCTTTGGAAGGGGTAAATTCGTGTATTATAGCAGGCACATAGGATTCGTTGAGTGCGATAGTGTTACTGGTTCATGTTCTTTCCTTGTTAGTTCTTTACGATGGATTCCTGTATATACAAGCCCCATTTCTGTGTTGCTCCTTTCTTATTAGCATATTAGTAGTGAACATATATACGTGTTGGTGAACAATCAAAATACAACAATAAGTACAAACACACCAGAACAATGGGAAAAACCAGAATACTTGAGCAAAGAAGGAAAGGGTCAAAATTGAATACCCCAGTAATGGGAAGAGGAGGAAGAAAGGAGATGCGAGTTGTACCGTGATAGATCTTGGAGCATTTGACAAGGGACTGCAGAGAAACCGAAAGGGATATCAGGATGGAAGACGTAGTGATTGGAAAATAAAGCAAAACGATCGTAGAGTGACTAGAGATGTTGAAAAAAAAAAGAAAAGGAGATAGAGAGAGAGGTTAGTAACACCAAAGATAGTATTAGGTTGTCCCAAACATTCCTTTCGTTTCAATTCTAGACATGGAATATATATACAATCTTTTATTTTCGGTAGAATTCTACTCTATTCGGTAGAAGTACTTGCAGAGAAACCTAACGTCGAATTACACAGCTTGCTTGAGATATCATCAAAAGGAAATAGGAGGCGTGAAGGATCTTACGCGATCTATCCTTCTGTATTTTTCCCACGTGATTCTAAAGTGCTACGAGTCGTGTCCTGTTCACCCATTTTCGAAGGACCTTAACCAACCATGACTGCAGTAACTTGTATACTGCTTATCTCGAATGCCACAAATTTTGCAAACCTGAAGGTTCGTATTTCCTTGGCTGCAAGATTCTCTTTATCCGAATTGTCGTTTTACATCACATTTTGACACGTCATTTTGATATGTATTATACTAGAAACAAACATTATCAATTATTGTAACAGAAATTTAACAATTCTTTCCGTTGAATTATGTCCTATAATTGTTTTAAATAGCACGACTTATAAATAATAATAAAATATATTCTGAAAATGAAAGGTATTGTTTGTTTCAGCAAGGAAAAGATAGGATTATTTTTAAAGTGTAACATATCCTTTGTTGAATCATGCATTATGTAATTTCAGAAAATTTATAATCTTCAAAATGAATGCGTATAATCAAGTATATATTTATATGCCACGGTACATTAAATATCATGTTTATGAAAATGTACAATTAGAGATATCACCTTCTTATGCGCTCATGAATAATAGATACAGATTAAATAAATTTATGAATCTTTTAAATGCTGCTATATAATTATAGTTCATCAAAAATAAAAATACAAAATTAGAGGTGTGTATATATACATATTACTACGAACTATAAATGGCTAAAAAATGTTGAAAATCGAAGTTTTTCACGATTTTCAGTCTATAAATTCAATAAATCTAAAGATTGCTACATCTTTCAATGCCTATCGTTTGCTTCTGCGTCAAAATTTCGATTAAATTTGCAGCATGTTTATAACTAACATAAATATCCATTAAAGGCTGAAATAAAAAAATATATAAAAGATAACTTTCACTATTTTCTTCGCAATTCCAACCAATTACAACTTTCTCCAAAATCTTTTTAGATGTTATTTAGTAAATTAATAATTTCTAACATCTCAAAAAAGCTCAAGTCGTTCAGTTTAATTTAAAAAAAGTTATTCTATTTCACAGGCTGCTCGAATATCAACAAGAGAATCATTATATGTATATATATATAATACAATTCTACATTTTAAACATTTTGAGATTTTACGAGAAAACCAAGTTTCTATTACAATTTAACACTGAAATTCTAGTGACGTTATTAAATAAAAAATTTTGGCAATATTAGGAACATTATATTTAACAAAAAATGTGCGTCAGTTTATTCTTTCTTTAAACTTATCAATATATGTTATAAACAATACAGGAAATCCACAAATGTAATCATTAAAATTAATCAGATTCGCGTTAAAAGCTCGTAGTACTTTGTGTTACAGACTAGTTTGCTAACATACGTGTATGATTGAAAAGGAAGAACTATGAAACCAGAAAATATATGGTATTAAATATATCGTCATTTCGATCGAATGATTTTAAGTCGAGAAGTCTTGCAAGGACGAGCAATACGTAGCCGATTCTACACTTAAATGCACGGATTTACGGGTGTTGAACACCAAACACCGGAAATCCTTGAGTAGTGTTGACGCGTGCATCGAGATGACTGCACTAAGTAAGTGCATACTTGTATTGTTACGCGACTCGTGTGAGTTACATGTTGATTAATATGGATGCTTTGCAGTATATTATGTTACTTTGCATGTATTCTGATAAAACTGTTATGTCGTTGAACTAATACGCAAAGAAGATGCATAAGGTGACAAATAAAATGTAATTAATACTTGTTCAGGAGAATTCCTCTGTGACACTTTGAAAAAATTAACTTTCTTCAGTTTTGGAAGATATACAAAGTGAGTCAATAAAAACGAACCACCCGAATCACTCTTTCAATTTTTAAAATAAACAAAAATGTTTGAAACGAAAATTGCTTGGTTCCAAGGGATTTATTATGTGGTTGTCAAAACTTTTTATCAGGTGAAAACGCTTGACAGATTTAAAGATCGTCGTCATTCTTTTTAATGAAATTGTCTATTTTTGAATAGGTACTTTTGCAGCCCTTCGCAAAATGATTTTAACGACCGTAATTATTCAAGATCATTTGAGATCACGGATGTAATAATTACCGAAAAATGAATATTTATGGTGAATCTTCCTGAAATCGAATAGTTTTACATTTGATTAAGATAATCGTAATTGAATCAATACTAATTTCAGACAAACTTTATCTAGACACTCCATAGAAAATCCACGTTTAAGAAAAATTCCAAACCAAAGAGTATGGTCAATTAATGTCTGGTGTGATGTTGTGAATAATCGAATCATTCGTCCATATTTCATTGATTAGACGTTAAATTAAGTAAAATACTCAAAAATCTAATTTTTGGGAGATTTCTTCCTAAACGTGCGTCAAGAATTTATGGTAATAACAGGACGATTGTTCAGCACATTCATCTTGTAAAGTAATGCAAAAGATTTGGAAATAGTTGGATTAACCATTCGAGACATCAAACCCAGTTGTTTACAATTTAGAATTGGTGCAGTTACGATTTTCTTAATAAAGCTGAGAGTACTCGGTTTCAGAAGCATTCACCATGAGTCTTTACTTTTCAATAATCACTAGGTCCGTGACATTGAGTGACATTGAATGATTCTCGAATTAAATCATTTTGAGAAGGACTACAATCACAGGTACTTAAAAGTATACGAATCCATTAAAAAAAAAAAAACATGAAGGTAATCTTCAAATCTTCTAAATGTGTCTTCTTGATAGAAAGTTTTGACCTCCACATAGTGGATCCCTTAGAACCAAACAACTTCTCTTTCAAACATTTCTATCTATCTTAAAAATTTAATAAGTTATTCAGGTTTTTACTAACTCACCCTGTATACGATGCAATATTCGCGTGACAGTCACTGTGGCTGAATAAAATATTTTATTGAAAACACCCATTTCTTCTTTTTCACTGCCATTTAGTATATTTACTCGTTTCATTTTTTTTCTTTTTTTAACTAAACATTTTTAGGGTATACTATATAATATTATTTATAAATTATATTACTATAAATTAATTAGAACACTATATAAGAATATTTTATTGAGAAAATCCATTTCTTCTTTTTCACTGCTACTTAGCATATTCATTCGTTTCCTTTTCTTTTGACTAAACATTTTTAGGGTATACTGTATAATATTATTTATAAATTATATTACTATAAATTAATTATAAAAACTATCACAAATTGAAATAAATAAACACTTACATGCAGCAAAGGAATAAGTTTATACGATTCAATTTACGATGCGATTATACGAGAGTGTACAGCGGAATTGAGACTGAATGGAATTAATGAAAATATACAAACATTGAAACAGTTACCAATATTCAACTATTTACAGTTGCTATTAACATAATGATAGCTCTCGTCGTTACCAATATTATACTTTTATGTTGAGTTTATCTTATTTTTTTATTAAAACACTTACCAGAAGAAGAATGAAATTTCGTAATTTGCAATTGAAGCATTCACCATTTCCCTAATTTTCAACATAAATGATTTATTTCAATGCAGACAATAGCAATAAACATCTTCTCAGTTTTTTTAGTTTGATCTACTTTATGAGCTCCAATTATCTATGCAAATGAGATATGATTTTTAAACACGCGTTTATTGCGAACGAGATGAAACTAAGAAGCAATTAATTACAGCTGTTTAAAAAATTGTTACTAATGACCAAAATGTCACTAAATAAACTCCAAAAAGAATTATAACATCACTTCAAAAAATTCATGAAGATTTTTAAATTCTACAGCGTTCACAAAGGAATGCCTTTCTAAAAACGAAAAAGAAAACAAAAATTACTGAACGTTATTGAATATACGTTTCTGACGTTACAATTTGAATTACTTGATATATAACACTATAAAACGAACTAACAAGCTTTCCTATAATGTAGGCAAGTTTGCAATCAATCTTTCTCGAATGTGAAATTTAATTTGTGTTGAACTTATTTCAAAACTCTATAACGTGACCCATTAAACCTTTATATCTTTTAATTACTTTATTTGACCTAGCAATGTTTTATAGTTGTTAATATTTACATAAGATAGTACTCTTAGTACCAATATAAATGTATCAAACCGTAATTGAATACTTGTGAACGTCGAATTTATACGCCACTTACAATTTCTCGACCATAAAATTTACAGCAAATAAATAAAGCAAAACTAATGGTACAAATGCACGCAACTCAAGTAATGAAAAGGTCTCCATTTCATCAATGGTAATCACCGGTAAATTGTCATTTAGTGCACTCTTCTTTCAGCGTAAATAATTGCAGAAGAGGCCAGCACAACAGGAAGTGAACGCAATCATGAGAAACCGTTCTGAAAATTTTTATCGCAACGGAACTGAAACATTAATCCGTTCAATTAGTGCTTAAAAGTCAATACATTACCGTAGTTTACTTAATCTGTCCAATTTCCTTTGGTTTACTACATTTATAGATTAAATATAATAAATGAATTTAAAAAAAAAAAAACGAAGATTTTTTTGCTAACATGTAAGTTCTTTATGTTCTATATCAATTAATAAGTTATTTTACTAATTCAACGACAATTTCTGCAAAATATATTTTCACTGACAAATCAAACCTAAAGAGAGAAGCAAAGGAGTGTATAACATTGCAATTTTCTGTATTAATTGAACTTAATTTTTAAATAATGTCTAGATTGATTAAAATAAACTTACATTATACTGCACTATTCAACAATTACTTGCAAACAGGTCTTGAAGAAATTTTAATAAATGCAAAGATTTATTTTGAAAATTTGTTGTTTCATACTAAATATGAATATTTCAGTACCGATTTTGATTTTAGAAGCTACCTTTTTCACTGTTAGGGAAGTTGAATTGACATTTTGTTCTTTCAACATATTCAATTAAAAGTGTTAAAAATTAGAATTATACAAGGATCTCCTTACGTCTTCTTAAAAATAATATTCATATATATTGGTCATTCTTTGTTTTATTTACACGTACATTTTGCACATACCTAATACGATGGCGCAAAAACTCATGTTAGAAATACTTTCATTTACCATACCAATTATTATAAAATTGGTTACTATAGTAAGTGTGAAAGTAACACGTGTTTATAACGTAGCATAGCGTAGCGTGTAGAAGAGGTGGTTAGATTTCTACAATCAAAAGAATGTATGTGCATATATACATATGCATGTATGTATGTAAAAGAAGCCGGATATGATAAGAAGTTATCATTCGGGGGCACGAACGACGAGCCCACACAACTGTTCAACTTTCTTTATCGCCTCTTAACTTAATACGTGTCACAAACAGCGATACACGTGGAAAAATTTCAAATGTCTAATACAAAAAAGACAATAATGGTGTATACAGGGCGGGGCAAAAACTTTATCCACTTGGAATATTTCTGTTGTTTGTAATAATATGAAACAGTGTTATAGACAAATCTTGTACGATATGGAGACATATATACGAGAAATTTCATCTCTGCCTTTTTAAAACGGAATGCTACTTTTTTCCTTATCGCTGCGTGACAGTCGCTGTTGTGGTGAATTCAGCATACTATCATTAAAGGTCATTCAAGGTCAAATATGGTGGTATAATAAATTTGCTTATATTAAGATGTTCGAAGCGGTGTGTCAATAAAAAGTTGCACTTTTTGTATCGCTGAATCACGTGTACATCTTATCACCTCTAAATTTATTCCAGTAGATACTGCAGTTATCTGTTGTCTCGTATTTTCCGGTATAGATTGACGACATTTTTGAATACTTCTAAGAAAGAGAAATTTAATGGAGTAAGTCTGAAAAACGAGCCGACCGTGAAACTGATCCTCCAGATCCTATTTATGGATTTGAGTAAAGTTCATTGTAGATCTTTTTTACTCTCTGAGCATATGTTAAATAGCGTTCAATGTGCAAAGATCTAATCTATGAGTAATAAAGCTAGCATTGCAAAAGCACCAATTTCGTTTGTTTCATCGGTAGTTCATTTTTGATGGTTTAAACTTATGTGCAGCCAAACTTCCGGCTTCTTGAAATTTTTAACGCAATCTCTGAAATATTCGGTGCGAAGGATATGTACAATTCGAATATCGGTCAGTATATAAGCCTCGAGCTATTATTAAATATCGAGTTTACCCATAAATGAGAATCGTATCCATTTACCTCTGGAAAGCAAAATTTCATCTTAATTATCAACGTTGATACAAGAAAACTTCGTTGATATAACATTATCTGACAAGAAAACTTCAGTAACGCGAATATTCTAATTTTACTGGAACTTCATAATTTTGTAGGAGGTCAGGTATGTAATTTTCTGGGCCCTTTTTCGGTTCATCGAGATGAAAGCAGCCCTTGAACGAAGATAAGTGTTACCCTATTTCCCTATACATCTTTAACACCTATAGTAAATGTAAAAAAGTGTTTATAATAAAAATTTGATGATTTGTTATGCTTTATAAAACGATGCTATTAAATTAATAAAAATCGTTTGTTCAAATGAAAATCTTCCGCCAATATTATTATAAAAAGTTTTGAACTTTCTGTTATATCGAAAAATATGTCAAAGAAATGCAGATAAATATGCTAAATATGTTAAACTTATCGTATAATATATTTAAATAATTTTAATCGATACGTGCTTTTTATGCGGTACCATTGCACTTCGAACGACGCGTTATCAGTTGCCAAGTATGTGTGCGAACCTTTGGTATATTTTTACTATACGGCGTAATATGAAAGTGTAAACAATAACACGAACGAGAATATTTGTTCCATTATTGTTCAGTTGTAAACTTTAACAAGATTAAAAAATTATCCTTTATTATCGATTAGCAGGTTACAAGAATATATTACAATAAGTACTGTACAGACTGTTAATCGAATGTAATATACATAATATGGTACGTTAATTATAAGATTATCCGATATATTATTATTCTGCATTTGACATATTTTTCGATATGACAGAAAATACAAAAGTTTTCATAATAACGATAGTAAGCGGTTTTCTCATATAATAAACAATTATTGTTAATTTAATAGTATAAAATAAAATAGTATTATAAAACATAAAATATAATCAAACCATTATTATAAACATTTTTTTATGTCTACTATAATTTTGAACCTATACAGGGAAATAGGTTACACTTATGTTCTGATCAAACAAGGGCTGTTTTCAGCATGAAAAACTGAAAAAAAGCCAATCAACAATTACCAAATTAAAAACACTATTTTTGAGATTTCCTACCAGACTGCAAAATTTGAAAAAAACCGGAATTTTCGAATTACTGAAGTTCCCTTGTAAGTCAAAACTCAGCAATTAATTGATATCGACTGCCGATATTCCATAAACTATCATAATGTTTACGTAGCTGTACGTAATCAATTATTAGAACGTAAATATTGCAGCAAAGCTGTTTTCTCACATAAAAGTAAGAATCGGTAGAGTACACCATTTGCTAGAATAAATCCAGCGATGATGAAACGTATCCATAGTTCTACAATTTGAAAGTAATAATAATTGTTTTACTACCTTCAGTGACCTTGAATAATCTTTAATAATAGCATATTGAAATCACCACAACAGTGGACTAATACACAGTGAAAAAAGATGTAACATTCCGCATAAAACAATAATCAGGACTTTGAAGTCTCCTCTACGTTTCCATCTTCATAAAAAGTATTTATTTTACATCCTATTATGTCACTTTTCATGTCATGCAAGGTTTTTTATATAACATTTTCTCATATCATTATAAATAACATAAATATTCAACGTACACAAAGTTTTTGACGTATCCGTCTTAAAAAAACTTAGTTTCGAGAAAAACATTAAAATTTCTTAATTTTCCGTTTAACTCGAAATCCACCTAAATATCTCAACAATTCTTTTTGGTTATCGATCTGCATAAAGAGGCATGATGACAGCAATTGCATTTCCTGGTAATGCATTTCTATGATTATAATTATTTAAATTTCAGGTCAGTCTTAGACACTACGCTACATTATTAAAATTTCTGTGATTTCTTCATTTTTGCGGTTTTTACTTCAATATTTTAAGGGCTCGTTCTAGAAATCGCAAAAATTAAAAAAAATATGAAGACAAATTTCGATTTTTTCAAGCCGTCACAGTGGTTTTATTTTCCCTCTTAAACGGTGTTCAAATATTAATATTGAGTCACTGTATACACTCCTAGCGAAAAATTTTCGCATACTGTTTTTATGTCGATTAATACAACGTATTGTAATACAATAAAAATTTGTTGTGACATTGTAGAGCAAAAACAACCAGAAAGATTGCTAAATTATATGAATTGACCAACACAATCACTGAATTTAAAGCCCATTAATCTGCTTTAGGATCATCTGGATAGAAAACTTAGACAATAGTGCCCAAAATCAAAAGAAAAACTGTAGAATATTTCACGAAATGCTTGAAACAATCTTTCACAGCAAACAATAGAAAAGTCAATAAAAGAAGTCGTGTGAGAAGAAAAGTGAAGAAATCGAAAGATTATTTTTTCGATGAGAATGCGGTATAATGTTATCTTTGTAATTGTTTAGTTATAATAAAAGAATACGATGCAATTTATCATTCTTTCTTCTGTTAAACAGTACTCGTATTATATTAGAAATACATTTCTGTAGCGATTTAGTTATTTACATTGATTAAATCACTTATTTTCTACAAAAATTGAAACAACTTCGAAGT
>CATORF010000010.1:315810-374810 GCA_951804975.1 Anthophora plumipes | reverse complement strand
TTTCACCACTCCGCATTTGGTTTGATATGCAGAACCGGTGATATTTTGGTTTTCGTCGGGTTTCAAGCTGAGATATGCATTTCCTGCGATAATCTTGGAGAGACTTCTGTCCGAAGTATGCTGAATCATCTAGATCGCTCTTTTCGAGCTATTTAATGCGAGAAACACGTTATCTGGTGTTTTCACCACTCCACGGTACGTTTGATGTGCAGAACCGGAGATAACTCGGTTTTCGTCGGGTTTCAAGCTGAGATATGCATTTTCTACGACAATCTTGGTGAGACTTCTGTCAGAAGTATGCAGGATCTTCGAGAACGCTCTTTTCGAGCTACTTAATGCGTGAAACACGTTTTCTGGTGGTTTCACCACTCCACAGTACGTTTGACATGCAGAACCGGAGATATCTTGGTTTCGGTCGGGTTTCAAGCTGAGATATTCATTTTCTACGATAATCCTGGTGGACTTCTGTCAGAAGTATGCAGAATCTTCGAGAACGCTCTTTTCCAGCTACTTAATGCGCTAACACGTTTTCTGGTGTTTTGGCCACTCCACGGTACGTTTGATGTGCAGAACCGGAGATAACTCGGTTTTCGTCGGGTTTCAAGCTGAGATATGCATTTTGTACGATAATCTTGGTGAGACTTCTGTCCGAAGTATGCAGGATCTTCGAGATCGCTCTATTCGAGCTATTTAATGCGAGAAACACGTTCTCTGGGGTTTTCACCACTCCACAGTTCGTTGGATATGCAGAGCAGTAGATGTCTTGGTTTTCGTGGGGTTTCAAGCAGAGATATGCATTTTCTGCGATAATCTTGGTGAGACTTCTGTTAGAAGTATGCAGAATCATCGAGATCGCGCTTTTCGAGCTATTTAATGCGAGAAACACGTTATCTGGTGTTTTCACCACTCCACATTTGGTTTGATATGCAGAACCGGCGATATTTTGGTTTTCGTCGGGTTTCAAGCTGAGATATGCATTTCCTGCGATAATCTTGGAGAGACTTCTGTCCGAAGTATGCTGAATCATCTAGATCGCTCTTTTCGAGCTATTTAATGCGAGAAACACGTTATCTGGTGTTTTCACCACTCCACAGTGCGTTTGACATGCAGAACCAGCGATATCTTGGTTTTCGTGGGGTTTCAAGATGAGATATGCATTTTCTGCGATAATCTTGGTGAGACTTCTGTTAGAAGTATGCAGAATCATCGAGATCGCGCTTTTCGAGCTATTTAATGCGAGAAACACGTTATCTGGTGTTTTCACCACTCCACATTTGGTTTGATATGCAGAACCGGTGATATTTTGGTTTTCGTCGGGTTTCAAGCTGAGATATGCATTTCCTGCGATAATCTTGGAGAGACTTCTGTCCGAAGTATGCTGAATCATCTAGATCGCTCTTTTCGAGCTATTTAATGCGAGAAACACGTTATCTGGTGTTTTCACCACTCCACGGTACGTTTGATGTGCAGAACCGGAGATAACTCGGTTTTCGTCGGGTTTCAAGCTGAGATATGCATTTTCTACGACAATCTTGGTGAGACTTCTGTCAGAAGTATGCAGGATCTTCGAGAACGCTCTTTTCGAGCTACTTAATGCGTGAAACACGTTTTCTGGTGGTTTCACCACTCCACAGTGCGTTTGATATGCAGAACCGGCGACATCTTGGTTTTCGTGGGGTTTCAAGCTGAGATATCTATTTTCTGCGATAATCTTGGTGACACCTCTGTCCGAAGTATGCTGAATCATCGAGATCGCTCTTTTCGAGCTAGCTAGTGCGAGAAACACGTTATCTGGTGTTTTCACCACTCCACAGTGCGTTTGATATGCAGAACAGTAGATACCTTGGTTTTCGTGGGGTTTCAAGCTGAGATATGCATTTTCTGCTATCATCTTGTTGAGACTTCTGTCCGAAGTATGCAGAATCATCGAGATCGCTCTTTTCGAGCTACTGAATGCGAGAAACACGTTATCTGGTGTTTTCACCACTCCACAGTGCGTTGGATATGCAGAACCGGAGATATTTTGGTTTTCGTCGGGTTTCAAGCTGAGATATGCATTTTCTACGATAAGCTTGGTAAAACATCTGTCCGAAGTATGCAGAAACATCGAGAGCACTCTTTTCGAGCTATTTAATGCGAGAAACACGTTTTCTGGGGGTTTCACCACTCCACAGTTCGTTGGATATGCAGAACAGTAGATGTCTTGGTTTTCGTGGGGTTTCAAGCAGAGATATGCATTTTCTGCGATAATCTTGGTGAGACTTCTGTTAGAAGTATGCAGAATCATCGAGATCGCGCTTTTCGAGCTATTTAATGCGAGAAACACGTTATCTGGTGTTTTCACCACTCCACACTTGGTTTGATATGCAGAACCGGCGATATTTTGGTTTTCGTCGGGTTTCAAGCTGAGATATGCATTTTCTGCGATAATATTGGTAAGACTTCAGTCAGAAGTATGCAGAATCATCTAGATCGCTCTTTTCGAGCTACTTACTGCACGAAACACGTTTTCTGGTGTTTTCCCCACTCCACAGTACGTTTGACATGCTGAACAGGAGATGTCTTGGTTTGCGTGGGGTTTCAAGCTGAGATATGCATTTTCTGCGATAATCTTGGTGAGACTTATGTTAGAAGTATGCAGAATCATCGAGATCGCACTTTTCGAGCTATTTAATGCGAGAAACACGTTATCTGGTGTTTTCACCACTCCACAGTGCGTTTGATATGCAGAACCGGCGATATCTTGGTTTTCGTGGGGTTTCAAGCTGAGTATGCATTTTCTACGATAATCTTGGTGAGACTTCTGTCCGAAGTATGCAGAAACATCGAGAGCGCTCTTTTCGAGCTATTTAATGCGAGAAACACGTTTTCTGGGGTTTTCACCACTCCACAGTTCTTTGGATATGCAGAACAGTGGATATCTTGGTTTGCGTGGGGTTTCAAGCAGAGATATGCATTTTCTGCGATAATCTTGGTGAGACTTCTGTCCGAAGTATGCTGAATCATCTAGATCGCACTTTTCGAGCTATTTAATGCGAGAAACACGTTATCTGGTGTTTTCACCACTCCACAGTGCGTTTCATATGCAGAACCAGCGATATCTTGGTTTTCGTGGCATTTCAAGCTGAGATATGCATTTCCTGCGATAATCGTGGTGAGACTTCTGTCCGATGTATGCTGAATCATCCAGAGCGCTCTTTTCGAGCTATTTATTGCAGGAAACACGTTCTCTGGTGTTTTCACCACTCCACAGTTGGTTTGATATGCAGAACCGACGATATTTTGGTTTTCGTCGGGTTTCAAGCTGAGATATGCATTTTCTACGATAATCTTGGTGAAACATCTGTCCGAAGTATGCAGAAACATCGAGAGCGCTCTTTTCGAGCTATTTAATGCGAGAAACACGTTATCTGGTGTTTTCACCACTCCACAGTGCGTTTGATATGCAGAACAGTAGATATCTTGGTTTCGGTCGGGTTTCAAGCTGAGATATGCATTTTCTACGATAATCCTGGTGAGACTTCTGTCAGAAGTATGCAGAATCTTCGAGAACGCTCTTTTCGAGATACTTAATGCGCGAAACACGTTTTCTGGTGTTTTCACCACACCACGGTACGTTTGATGTGCAGAACCGGAGATAACTCGGTTTTCGTCGGGTTTCAAGTTGAGATATGCATTTTCTGCGATAATATTGGTGGGTCTTTTGTCAGAAGTATGCAGAATCATCTAGATCGCTCTTTTCGAGCTACTTAATGCACGAAACACGTTTTCTTGTGTTTTCACCACTCCACAGTACGTTTGACATGCAGAACCGCAGATATCTTGGTTTCGGTCGGGTTTCAAGCTGAGATATGCATTTTCTACGATAATCCTGGTGAGACTTCTGTCAGAAGTATGCAGAATCTTCGAGAACGCTCTTTTCGAGATACTTAATGCGCGAAACACGTTTTCTGGTGTTTTCACCACACCACGGTACGTTTGATGTGCAGAACCGGAGATAACTCGGTTTTCGTCGGGTTTCAAGTTGAGATATGCATTTTCTGCGATAATATTGGTGGGGCTTTTGTCAGAAGTATGCAGAATCATCTAGATCGCTCTTTTCGAGCTATTTAATGCGAGAAACACGTTATCTGATGTTTTCACCACTCCACAGTGCGTTTGATATGCAGAACCGGCGACATCTTTGATTTCGGCGGGTTTCAAGCTGAGATATGCATTTTCTACGATAATCCTGGTGAGACTTCTGTCAGAAGTATGCAGAATCTTCGAGAACGCTCTTTTCGAGATACTTAATGCGCGAAACACGTTTTCTGGTGTTTTCACCACACCACGGTACGTTTGATGTGCAGAACCGGAGATAACTCGGTTTTCGTCGGGTTTCAAGCTGAGATATGCATTTTCTACGATAAGCTTGGTAAAACATCTGTCCGAAGTATGCAGAAACATCGAGAGCACTCTTTTCGAGCAATTTAATGCGAGAAACACGTTTTCTGCGGGTTTCACCACTCCACAGTGCGTTTGACATGCAGAACCAGCGATATCTTGGTTTCGGTCGGGTTTCAAGCTGAGATATGCATTTTCTACGATAATCCTGGTGAGACTTCTGTCAGAAGTATGCAGAATCATCGTGATCGGCCTTTTCGAGCTATTTAACGCGAGAAACACGTTCTCTGGTTGCTTTCACCACTCCGCAGTGCGTTTGATATGCAGAACCGGCAACATCTTGATTTTCGAGAGGTTTCGAGCTGAGATATGCATTTTCTGCGATAATATTGGTGAGGCATCAGTCAGAAGTATGCCGAATCATCTAGATCGCTCTTTTCGAGCTACTTAATGCACGAAACACGTTTTCTGGTGTTTTCACCACTCCACAGTACGTTTGACATGCAGAACCGTAGATATCTTGGTTTCGGTCGGGTTTCAAGCTGAGATATGCATTTTCTACGATAATCCTGGTGAGACTTCTGTCAGAAGTATGCAGAATCTTCGAGAACGCTCTTTTCGAGATACTTAATGCGCGAAACACGTTTTCTGGTGTTTTCACCACTCCACAGTTCGTTGGAAATGTAGAACCGGAGATATCTCGGTTTTCGTGGGGTTTCAAGCTGAGATCGGCATTTCCTGCTATAATCTTGGAGAGACTTCTGTCCGAAGTATGCTGAATCATCTAGATCGCTCTTTTCGAGCTATTTAATGCGAGGAACACGTTATCTGGTGTTTTCACCACTCCACAGTGCGTTTGACATGCAGAACCTGCGATATCTTGGTTTTCGTGGGGTTTCAAGCTGAGATATGCATTTTCTGCGATAATATTGGGGAGACTTCAGTCAGAAGTATGCAGAATCATCTAGATCGCTCTTTTCGAGCTACTTAATGCACGAAACAAGTTTTCTGGTGTTTTCACCACTCCACAGTGCGTTTGATATGCAGAACCAGCGATATCTTGGTTTTCGTGGGGTTTCAGTGTGAGATATGCATTTTCTGCGATAATATTGGTGAGACTTCAGTCAGAAGTATGCAGAATCATCTAGATCGCTCTTTTCGAGCTACTTACTGCACGAAACACGTTTTCTGGTGTTTTCCCCACTCCACAGTACGTTTGACATGCTGAACAGGAGATGTCTTGGTTTGCGTGGGGTTTCAAGCTGAGATATGCATTTTCTGCGATAATCTTGGTGAGACTTCTGTTAGAAGTATGCAGAATCATCGAGATCGCACTTTTCGAGCTATTTAATGCGAGAAACACGTTATCTGGTGTTTTCACCACTCCACAGTGCGTTTGATATGCAGAACCGGCGATATCTTGGTTTTCGTGGGGTTTCAAGCTGAGTATGCATTTTCTACGATAATCTTGGTGAGACTTCTGTCCGAAGTATGCAGAAACATCGAGAGCGCTCTTTTCGAGCTATTTAATGCGAGAAACACGTTTTCTGGGGTTTCCACCACTCCACAGTTCTTTGGATATGCAGAACAGTAGATATCTTGGTTTGCGTGGGGTTTCAAGCAGAGATATGCATTTTCTGCGATAATCTTGGTGAGACTTCTGTCCGAAGTATGCTGAATCATCTAGATCGCACTTTTCGAGCTATTTAATGCGAGAAACACGTTATCTGGTGTTTTCACCACTCCACAGGTAGTTTGATATGCAGAACCGGCGATATTTTGGTTTTCGTCGGGTTTCAAGCTGAGATATGCATTTTCTACGATAATCTTGGTGAAACATCTGTCCGAAGTATGCAGAAACATCGAGGGCGCTCTTTTCGAGCTAGTTAATGCACGAAACACGTTTTCTGGTGTTTTCACCACTCCACAGTACGTTTGACATGCAGAACCGGAGATATCTTGGTTTCGGTCGGGTTTCAAGCTGAGATATGCATTTTCTGCGATCATCTTGGTGAGTCTTCTGTCAGAAGTTTGCAGAATCATCGATATCGCTCTTTTCGAGCTATTTAATGCGAGAAACACGTTATCTGGTGTTTTGACCACTCCACAGTGCGTTTGATATGTAGAGCCGCCGATAACTTGGTTTTCGTGGGGTTTCCAGCTGAAATATGCATTTTCTGCGATAATCTTGGTGTTTCATCTATGAGAAGAATGCAGAATCATCGAGAACGCTCTTTTCGAGTTAGTTAAAGCGAGAAACACGTTTTCTGGTGTTTTCAACATTCCACAGTGCGTGTGATATGCAGAACCGACGATATCTTTGTTTTCGTGGGGTTTCCAGCTGAAATAAGCATTTTCTGCGATAATCTTGGTGTTTCATCTATGAGAAGTATGCAGAATCATCGAGAACGCTCTTTTCGAGTTAGCTAATGCGAGAAACACGTTTTCTGGTGTGTTCAACACTCCACAGTGCGTTTGATATGTAGAGCCGCCGATAACTTGGTTTTCGTGGTGTTTCCAGCTGAGATATGCATTTTCTGCGATAATCTTGGTGAGACTTCAGTCCGAAGTATGCAGAATCATCGATATCGCTCTTTTCGCGCTATTTATTGCGAGAAACACGTCATCTGGTGTTTTGACAACTCCACAGTGCGTTTGATATGTAGAGCCGCCGATAACTTGGTTTTCGTGGTGTTTCCAGCTGAGATATGCATTTTCTGCGATAAGCTTGGTGAGTCTTCTGCCAGAAGTATGCAGAATCATCTAGATCGCTCTTTTCGAGCTATTTAATGCGAGCAACACGTTTTCTGGTGTATTCACCTCTCCACAGTACGTTAGACATGCAGAACCGGAGATATCTTCGTTTCGGTGGGGTTTCAAGCTGAGATATGCATTTTCTGCGATAATCTTTGTGTTTCATCTATGAGAAGTATGCAGAATCATCGAGAACGCTCTTTTCGAGCTAGTTAATGCGAAAAAACAAGTTTTCTGGTGTTTTGACCACTCCACAGTGCGTTTGATATGTAGAGCCGCCGATAACTTGGTTTTCGTGGGGTTTCCAGCTGAAATATGCATTTTCTGCGATAATCTGGGTGTTTCATCTATGAGAAGTGTGCAGAATCATCGAGAACGCCCTTTTCGAGCTATTTATTGCGAGAAACACTTCATCTGGTGTTTTGACCACTCCACAGTGCGTTTGATATGTAGAGCCGCCGATAACTTGGTTTTCGTGGGGTTTCCAGCTGAAATATGCATTTTCTGCGATAATCTTGGTGTTTCATCTATGAGAAGTATGCAGAATCATCGAGAACGCTCTTTTCGAACTAGTTAATGCGAAAAAACAAGTTTTCTGGTGTTTTGACCACTCCACAGTGCGTTTGATATGTAGAGCCGCCGATAACTTCGTTTTCGTGGGGTTTCAAGTTCAAATTTGCCTTTTCTGCGATAATATTGGTGAGACTTCAGTCAGAAGTATGCAGAATCATCTAGATCGCTCGTTTCGAGCTATTTAATGCGAGAAACACGTATTCTGGTGTTTTCAACACTCCACAGTGCGTTTGATATGTAGAGCCGCCGATAACTTGGTTTTCGTGGTGTTTCCAGCTGAGATATGCATTTTCTGCGATAATCTTGGTGAGACTTCAGTCAGAAGTATGCAGAATCATCTATATCGCTCGTTTCGAGCTATTTAATGCGAGAAACACGTTATCTGGTTGTTTTGACCACTCCACAGTGCGTTTGATATGTAGAGCCGCCGATAACTTGGTTTTCGTGGGGTTTCCAGCTGAAATATGCATTTTCTGCGATAATCTTGGTGTTTCATCTATGAGAAGTATGCAGAATCATCGAGAACGCTCTTTTCGAGCTAGTTAATGCGAAAAAACAAGTTTTCTGGTGTTTTGACCACTCCACAGAGCGTTTGATATGTAGATCCGCCTATAACTCGCTTTTCGTGGGGTTTCCAGCTGAAATATGCATTTTCTGCGATAATCTTGGTGTTTCATCTATGAGAAGTATGCAGAATCATCGAGAACGCTCTTTTCGAGTTAGTTAATACGAAAAAACAAGTTTTCTGGTGTTTTGACCACTCCTCAGTGCGTTTGATATGTAGAGCCGCCGATAACTTGGTTTTCGTGGGGTTTCCAGCTGAAATATGCATTTTCTGCGATAATCTTGGTGTTTCATCTATGAGAAGTATGCAGAATCATCGAGAACGCTCTTTTCGAGATAGTTAATGCGAAAAAACAAGTTTTCTGGTGTTTTGACCACTCCACAGTGCGTTTGATATGTAGAGCCGCCGATAACTTGCTTTTCGTGGGGTTTCTAGCTCAAATATGCATTTTCTGCGACAATCTTGGTGTATCATCTATGAGAGGTATGCAGAATCATCGAGAACGCTTTTTTCGAGCTAGTTAATGCGAAAACCACGTTTTCTGGTGTTTTCACCACTCCACAGTGCGTCCGACATGCGGAACCGGCGAAATCTTGATTTTCGTGGTGTTTCCAGCTGAGATATGCATTTTCTGCGATAAGCTTGGTGAGTCTTCTGCCAGAAGTATGCAGAATCATCAAGAACGCTCTTTTCGAGTTAGTTAATGCGAGAAACACGTTTTCTGGTGTGTTCAACACTCCATAGTGCGTTTGATATGTAGAGCCGCCGATAACTTGGTTTTCGTGGTGTTTCCAGCTGAGATATACATTTTCTGCTATAATCTAGGTGAGACTTCAGTCTGAAGTATGCAGAATCATCTAGATCGCTCGTTTCGAGCTATTTAATGCGAGAAACACGTCTTCTGGTGTTTTGACCACTCCACAGTACGTTAGACATGCAGAACCGGAGATATCTTCGTTTCGGTCGGGTTTGAAGCTGAGATATGCATTTTCTACGATAATATTGGTGAGACCTCTGTCAGCAGTATGCAGAATCTCCGAGAACGCTCTTTTCGAGATAATTAATGCGAGAAACACGTATTCTGGTGTTTTCAACACTCCACAGTGCGTTTGATATGTAGAGCCGCCGATAACTTGGTTTTCGTGGTGTTTCCAGCTGAGATATGCATTTTCTGCGATAATCTTGGTGAGACTTCAGTCAGAAGTATGCAGAATCATCTATATCGCTCGTTTCGAGCTATTTAATGCGAGAAACACGTTATCTGGTTGTTTTGACCACTCCACAGTGCGTTTGATATGTAGAGCCGCCGATAACTTGGTTTTCGTGGGGTTTCCAGCTGAAATATGCATTTTCTGCGATAATCTTGGTGTTTCATCTATGAGAAGTATGCAGAATCATCGAGAACGCTCTTTTCGAGCTAGTTAATGCGAAAAAACAAGTTTTCTGGTGTTTTGTCCACTCCACAGTGCGTTTGATATGTAGAGCCGCCTATAACTTGGTTTTCGTGGGGTTTCCAGCTGAAATATGCATTTTCTGCGATAATCTTGGTGTTTCATCTATGAGAAGTATGCAGAATCATCGAGAACGCTCTTTTCGAGCTAGTTAATGCGAAAAAACAAGTTTTCTGGTGTTTTGACCACTCCTCAGTGCGTTTGATATGTAGAGCCGCCGATAACTTGGTTTTCGTGGGGTTTCCAGCTGAAATATGCATTTTCTGCGATAATCTTGGTGTTTCATCTATGAGAAGTATGCAGAATCATCGAGAACGCTCTTTTCGAGATAGTTAATTCGAAAAAACAAGTTTTCTGGTGTTTTGACCACTCCACAGTGCGTTTGATATGTAGAGCCGCCGATAACTTGCTTTTCGTGGGGTTTCCAGCTGAAATATGCATTTTCTGCGATAATCTTGGTGTATCATCTATGAGAAGTATGCAGAATCATCGAGAACGCTTTTTTCGAGCTAGTTAATGCGAGAAACACGTTTTCTGGTGTTTTCACCACTCCACAGTGCGTCTGATATGCGGAACCGGCGATATCTTGATTTTCGTGAGGTTTCAAGCTGAGATATGCATTTTCTGCGATAATATTGGCGAGACTTCTGTCCGAAGTATGCAGAATCATGGATATCGCTCTTTTCGAGCTATTTAATGCGAGAAACACGTTATCTGGTGTTTTGACCACTCCACAGTGCGTTTGATATGTAGAGCCACCGATAACTTGCTTTTCGTAGGGTTTCCAGCTGAAATATGCATTTTCTGCGATAATCTTGGTGTATCATCTATGAGAAGTATGCAGAATCATCGAGAACGCTTTTTTCGAGCTAGTTAATGGGAAAACCACGTTTTCTGGTGTTTTCACCACTCCACAGTGCGTCTGACATGCGGAACCGGCGATATCTTGATTTTCGTGGTGTTTCCAGCTGAGATATGCATTTTCTGCGATAAGCTTGGTGAGTCTTCTGCCAGAAGTATGCAGAATCATCTAGATCGCTCTTTTCGAGCTATTTAATGCGAGCAACACGTTTTCTGGTGTATTCACCTCTCCACAGTACGTTAGACATGCAGAACCGGAGATATCTTCGTTTCGGTGGGGTTTCAAGCTGAGATATGCATTTTCTGCGATCATCTTGGTGAGTCTTCTGTCAGAAGTTTGCAGAATCATCGATATCGCTCTTTTCGAGCTATTTAATTCGAGAAACACGTTATCTGGTGTTTTGACCACTCCACAGTGCGTTTGATATGTAGAGCCGCCGATAACTTGGTTTTCGTGGGGTTTCCAGATGAAATATGCATTTTCTGCGATAATCTTTGTGTTTCATCTATGAGAAGAATGCAGAATCATCGCGAACGCTCTTTTCGAGTTAGTTAAAGCGAGAAACACGTTTTCTGGTGTTTTCAACATTCCACAGTGCGTCTGATATGCAGAACCGACGATATCTTTGTTTTCGTGGGGTTTCCAGCTGAAATAAGCATTTTCTGCGATAATCTTGGTGTTTCATCTATGAGAAGTATGCAGAATCATCGAGAACGCTCTTTTCGAGTTAGCTAATGCGAGAAACACGTTTTCTGGTGTGTTCAACACTCCACAGTGCGTTTGATATGTAGAGCCGCCGATAACTTGGTTTTCGTGGTGTTTCCAGCTGAGATATGCATTTTCTGCGATAATCTTGGTGAGACTTCAGTCCGAAGTATGCAGAATCATCGATATCGCTCTTTTCGCGCTATTTATTGCGAGAAACACGTCATCTGGTGTTTTGACCACTCCACAGTGCGTTTGATATGTAGAGCCGCCGATAACTTGGTTTTCGTGGGGTTTCCAGCTGAAATATGCATTTTCTGCGATAATCTTGGTGTTTCATCTATGAGAAGTATGCAGAATCATCGAGAACGCTCTTTTCGAGCTAGTTAATGCGAAAAAACAAGTTTTCTGGTGTTTTGACCACTCCTCAGTGCGTTTGATATGTAGAGCCGCCGATAACTTGGTTTTCGTGGGGTTTCCAGCTGAAATATGCATTTTCTGCGATAATCTTGGTGTTTCATCTATGAGAAGTATGCAGAATCATCGAGAACGCTCTTTTCGAGTTAGTTAAAGCGAGAAACACGTTTTCTGGTGTTTTCAACATTCCACAGTGCGTCTGATATGCAGAACCGACGATATCTTTGTTTTCGTGGGGTTTCCAGCTGAAATATGCATTTTCTGCGATAATCTTGGTGTTTCATCTATGAGAAGTATGCAGAATCATCGAGAACGCTCTTTTCGAGTTAGTTAATACGAAAAAACAAGTTTTCTGGTGTTTTGACCACTCCTCAGTGCGTTTGATATGTAGAGCCGCCGATAACTTGGTTTTCGTGGGGTTTCCAGCTGAAATATGCATTTTCTGCGATAATCTTGGTGTTTCATCTATGAGAAGTATGCAGAATCATCGAGAACGCTCTTTTCGAGATAGTTAATGCGAAAAAACAAGTTTTCTGGTGTTTTGACCACTCCACAGTGCGTTTGATATGTAGAGCCGCCGATAACTTGCTTTTCGTGGGGTTTCTAGCTCAAATATGCATTTTCTGCGACAATCTTGGTGTATCATCTATGAGAAGTATGCAGAATCATCGAGAACGCTTTTTTCGAGCTAGTTAATGCGAAAACCACGTTTTCTGGTGTTTTCACCACTCCACAGTGCGTCCGACATGCGGAACCGGCGAAATCTTGATTTTCGTGGTGTTTCCAGCTGAGATATGCATTTTCTGCGATAAGCTTGGTGAGTCTTCTGCCAGAAGTATGCAGAATCATCAAGAACGCTCTTTTCGAGTTAGTTAATGCGAGAAACACGTTTTCTGGTGTGTTCAACACTCCATAGTGCGTTTGATATGTAGAGCCGCCGATAGCTTGGTTTTCGTGGTGTTTCCAGCTGAGATATACATTTTCTGCTATAATCTAGGTGAGACTTCAGTCTGAAGTATGCAGAATCATCTAGATCGCTCGTTTCGAGCTATTTAATGCGAGAAACACGTCTTCTGGTGTTTTGACCACTCCACAGTACGTTAGACATGCAGAACCGGAGATATCTTCGTTTCGGTCGGGTTTGAAGCTGAGATATGCATTTTCTACGATAATATTGGTGAGACCTCTGTCAGCAGTATGCAGAATCTTCGAGAACGCTCTTTTCGAGCTAATTAATGCGAGAAACACGTATTCTGGTGTTTTCAACACTCCACAGTGCGTTTGATATGTAGAGCCGCCGATAACTTGGTTTTCGTGGTGTTTCCAGCTGAGATATGCATTTTCTGCGATAATCTTGGTGAGACTTCAGTCAGAAGTATGCAGAATCATCTATATCGCTCGTTTCGAGCAATTTAATGCGAGAAACACGTTATCTGGTTGTTTTGACCACTCCACAGTGCGTTTGATATGTAGAGCCGCCGATAACTTGGTTTTCGTGGGGTTTCCAGCTGAAATATGCATTTTCTGCGATAATCTTGGTGTTTCATCTATGAGAAGTATGCAGAATCATCGAGAACGCTCTTTTCGAGCTAGTTAATGCGAAAAAACAAGTTTTCTGGTGTTTTGTCCACTCCACAGTGCGTTTGATATGTAGAGCCGCCTATAACTTGGTTTTCGTGGGGTTTCCAGCTGAAATATGCATTTTCTGCGATAATCTTGGTGTTTCATCTATGAGAAGTATGCAGAATCATCGAGAACGCTCTTTTCGAGCTAGTTAATGCGAAAAAACAAGTTTTCTGGTGTTTTGACCACTCCTCAGTGCGTTTGATATGTAGAGCCGCCGATAACTTGGTTTTCGTGGGGTTTCCAGCTGAAATATGCATTTTCTGCGATAATCTTGGTGTTTCATCTATGAGAAGTATGCAGAATCATCGAGAACGCTCTTTTCGAGATAGTTAATTCGAAAAAACAAGTTTTCTGGTGTTTTGACCACTCCACAGTGCGTTTGATATGTAGAGCCGCCGATAACTTGCTTTTCGTGGGGTTTCCAGCTGAAATATGCATTTTCTGCGATAATCTTGGTGTATCATCTATGAGAAGTATGCAGAATCATCGAGAACGCTTTTTTCGAGCTAGTTAATGCGAGAAACACGTTTTCTGGTGTTTTCACCACTCCACAGTGCGTCTGATATGCGGAACCGGCGATATCTTGATTTGCGTGAGGTTTCAAGCTGAGATATGCATTTTCTGCGATAATATTGGCGAGACTTCTGTCCGAAGTATGCAGAATCATGGATATCGCTCTTTTCGAGCTATTTAATGCGAGAAACACGTTATCTGGTGTTTTGACCACTCCACAGTGCGTTTGATATGTAGAGCCACCGATAACTTGCTTTTCGTAGGGTTTCCAGCTGAAATATGCATTTTCTGCGATAATCTTGGTGTATCATCTATGAGAAGTATGCAGAATCATCGAGAACGCTTTTTTCGAGCTAGTTAATGGGAAAACCACGTTTTCTGGTGTTTTCACCACTCCACAGTGCGTCTGACATGCGGAACCGGCGATATCTTGATTTTCGTGGTGTTTCCAGCTGAGATATGCATTTTCTGCGATAAGCTTGGTGAGTCTTCTGCCAGAAGTATGCAGAATCATCTAGATCGCTCTTTTCGAGCTATTTAATGCGAGCAACACGTTTTCTGGTGTATTCACCTCTCCACAGTACGTTAGACATGCAGAACCGGAGATATCTTCGTTTCGGTGGGGTTTCAAGCTGAGATATGCATTTTCTGCGATCATCTTGGTGAGTCTTCTGTCAGAAGTTTGCAGAATCATCGATATCGCTCTTTTCGAGCTATTTAATTCGAGAAACACGTTATCTGGTGTTTTGACCACTCCACAGTGCGTTTGATATGTAGAGCCGCCGATAACTTGGTTTTCGTGGGGTTTCCAGATGAAATATGCATTTTCTGCGATAATCTTTGTGTTTCATCTATGAGAAGTATGCAGAATCATCGAGAACGCTCTTTTCGAGCTAGTTAATGCGAAAAAACAAGTTTTCTGGTGTTTTGACCACTCCTCAGTGCGTTTGATATGTAGAGCCGCCGATAACTTGGTTTTCGTGGGGTTTCCAGCTGAAATATGCATTTTCTGCGATAATCTTGGTGTTTCATCTATGAGAAGTATGCAGAATCATCGAGAACGCTCTTTTCGAGCTAGTTAATGCGAAAAAACAAGTTTTCTGGTGTTTTGACCACTCCACAGTGCGTTTGATATGTAGAGCCGCCGATAACTTGGTTTTCGTGGGGTTTCCAGCTGAAATATGCATTTTCTGCGATAATCTGGGTGTTTCATCTATGAGAAGTGTGCAGAATCATCGAGAACGCTCTTTTCGAGCTAGTTAATGCGAGAAACACGTTTTCCGGTGTTTTCACCACTCCACAGTGCGTTTGATATGTAGAGCCGCCTATAACTTGGTTTTCGTGGGGTTTCCAGCTGAAATATGCATTTTCTGCGATAATCTTGGTGTTTCAACTATGAGAAGTATGCAGAATCATCAAGAACGCTCTTTTCGAGTTAGTTAATGCGAGAAACACGTTTTCTGGTGTGTTCAACACTCCACAGTGCGTTTGATATGTAGTGCCGCCGATAACTTGGTTTTCGTGGTGTTTCCAGCTGAGATATACATTTTCTGCGATAATCTAGGTGAGACTTCAGTCAGAAGTATGCAGAATCATCTAGATCGCTCGTTTCGAGCTATTTAATGCGAGAAACACGTCTTCTGGTGTTTTGACCACTCCACAGTACGTTAGACATGCAGAACCGGAGATATCTTCGTTTCGGTCGGGTTTGAAGCTGAGATATGCATTTTCTACGATAATATTGGTGAGACCTCTGTCAGAAGTATGCAGAATCTTCGAGAACGCTCTTTTCGAGCTACTTAATGCGAGAAACACGTATTCTGGTGTTTTCAACACTCCACAGTGCGTTTGATATGTAGAGCCGCCGATAACTTGGTTTTCGTGGTGTTTCCAGCTGAGATATGCATTTTCTGCGATAATCTTGGTGAGACTTCAGTCAGAAGTATGCAGAATCATCTATATCGCTCCTTTCGAGCTATTTAATGCGAGAAACACGTTATCTGGTGTTTTGACCGCTCCACAGTGCGTTTGATATGTAGAGCCACCGATAACTTGCTTTTCGTGGGGTTTCCAGCTCAAATATGCATTTTCTGCGATAATCTTGGTGTACCATCTATGAGAAGTATGCAGAATCATCGAGAACGCTTTTTTCGAGCTAGTTAATGCGAGAAACACGTTTTCTGGTGTTTTCACCACTCCACAGTGCGTCTGATATGCGGAACCGGCGATATCTTGATTTTCGTGAGGTTTGAAGCTGAGATATGCATTTTCTGCGATAATATTGGCGAGACTTCTGTCCGAAGTATGCAGAATCATGGATATCGCTCTTTTCGAGCTATTTAATGCGAGAAACACGTTATCTGGTGTTTTGACCGCTCCACAGTGCGTTTGATATGTACAGCCACCGATAACTTGCTTTTCGTGGGGTTTCCAGCTGAAATATGCATTTTCTGCGATAATCTTGGTGTATCATCTATGAGAAGTATGCAGAATCATCGAGAACGCTTTTTTCGAGCTAGTTAATGCGAAAACCACGTTTTCTGGTGTTTTCACCACTCCACAGTGCGTCCGACATGCGGAACCGGCGATATCTTGATTTTCGTGGTGTTTCCAGCTGAGATATGCATTTTCTGCGATAAGCTTGGTGAGTCTTCTGCCAGAAGTATGCAGAATCATCAAGAACGCTCTTTTCGAGTTAGTTAATGCGAGAAACACGTTTTCTGATGTGTTCAACACTCCACAGTGCGTTTGATATGTAGAGCCGCCGATAACTTGGTTTTCGTGGTGTTTCCAGCTGAGATATACATTTTCTGCTATAATCTAGGTGAGACTTCAGTCTGAAGTATGCAGGATCATCTAGATCGCTCGTTTCGAGCTATTTAATGCGAGAAACACGTCTTCTGGTGTTTTGACCACTTCACAGTACGTTAGACATGCAGAACCGGAGATATCTTCGTTTCGGTCGGGTTTGAAGCTGAGATATGCATTTTCTACGATAATATTGGTGAGACCTCTGTCAGAAGTATGCAGAATCTTCGAGAACGCTCTTTTCGAGCTAATTAATGCGAGAAACACGTATTCTGGTGTTTTCAACACTCCACAGTGCGTTTGATATGTAGAGCCGCC
This sequence comes from Anthophora plumipes, assembly GCA_951804975.1. NCBI lineage: Eukaryota > Metazoa > Arthropoda > Insecta > Hymenoptera > Apidae > Anthophora > Anthophora plumipes. Next base: position 357,835 of record CATORF010000010.1, on the reverse strand, counting down.
GATAACTTGGTTTTCGTGGTGTTTCCAGCTGAGATATGCATTTTCTGCGATAATCTTGGTGAGACTTTAGTCAGAAGTATGCAGAATCATCTATATCGCTCGTTTCGAGCTATTTAATGCGAGAAACACGTTATCTGGTTGTTTTGACCACTCCACAGTGCGTTTGATATGCAGAGCCGCCGATAACTTGGTTTTCGTGGGGTTTCCAGCTGAAATATGCATTTTCTGCGATAATCTTGGTGTTTCATCTATGAGAAGTATGCAGAATCATCGAGAACGCTCTTTTCGCGCTATTTATTGCGAGAAACACGTCATCTGGTGTTTTGACCACTCCACAGTGCGTTTGATATGTAGAGCCGCCGATAACTTGGTTTTCGTGGGGTTTCCAGCTGAAATATGCATTTTCTGCGATAATCTTGGTGTTTCATCTATGAGAAGTATGCAGAATCATCGAGAACGCTCTTTTCGAGCTAGTTAATGCGAAAAAACAAGTTTTCTGGTGTTTTGACCACTCCTCAGTGCGTTTGATATGTAGAGCCGCCGATAACTTGGTTTTCGTGGGGTTTCCAGCTGAAATATGCATTTTCTGCGATAATCTTGGTGTTTCATCTATGAGAAGTATGCAGAATCATCGAGAACGCTCTTTTCGAGCTAGTTAATGCGAAAAAACAAGTTTTCTGGTGTTTTGACCACTCCACAGTGCGTTTGATATGTAGAGCCGCCGATAACTTGGTTTTCGTGGGGTTTCCAGCTGAAATATGCATTTTCTGCGATAATCTGGGTGTTTCATCTATGAGAAGTGTGCAGAATCATCGAGAACGCTCTTTTCGAGCTAGTTAATGCGAAAAAACAAGTTTTCTGGTGGTTTGACCACTCCACAGTGCGTTTGATATGTAGAGCCGCCGATAACTTGGTTTTCGTGGGGTTTCCAGCTGAAATATGCATTTTCTGCGATAATCTTGGTGCTGCATCTATGAGAAGTATGCAGAATCATCGCGAACGCTCTTTTCGAGTTAGCTAATGCGAGAAACACGTTTTCTGATGTGTTCAACACTCCACAGTGCGTTTGATATGCAGAACCGGCGAATTCTAGATTTTCGTGAGGTTTCAAGCTGAGATATGCATTTTCTGCGTTAATATAGGTGAGACTTCCGTCCGAAGTATGCACAATCATCGATATCGCCCTTTTCGAGCTATTTATTGCGAGAAACACTTCATCTGGTGTTTTGACCACTCCACAGTGCGTTTGATATGTAGAGCCGCCGATAACTTGGTTTTCGTGGGGTTTCCAGCTGAAATATGCATTTTCTGCGATAATCTTGGTGTTTCATCTATGAGAAGTATGCAGAATCATCGAGAACGCTCTTTTCGAGCTAGTTAATGCGAAAAAACAAGTTTTCTGGTGTTTTGACCACTCCACAGTGCGTTTGACATGTAGAGCCGCCGATAACTTGGTTTTCGTGGGGTTTCCAGCTGAAATATGCATTTTCTGCGATAATCTTGGTGCTTCATCTATGAGAAGTATGCAGAATCATCTAGATCGCTCGTTTCGAGCTATTTAATGCGAGAAAAACGTTATCTGGTTGTTTTCACCACTCCACAGTGCGTCTGATATGCAGAACCGGCGCCATCTTGATTTTCGTGAGGTTTCTAGCTGAGATATGCATTTTCTGCGATAATCTTGGTGAGACTTCAGTCAGAAGTATGCAGAATCAACTAGATCGCTCTTTTCGAGTTATTTATTGCGAGAAACACGTTTTCTGGTGTATTCACCACTCCACAGTACGTTAGACATGCAGAACCGGAGATATCTTCGTTTCGGTCGGGTTTCAAGCTGAGATACGCATTTTCTACGAAAATATTGGTGAGACCTCTGTCAGAAGTATGCAGAATCATCGAGAACGCTCTTTTCGAGTTAGTTAATGCGAGAAACACGTTATCAGGTTGTTTTCACCACTCCACAGTGCGTCTGATATGCGGAACCGGCGATACCTTGATTTTCGTGGTGTTTCCAGCTCAGATATGCATTTTCTGCGATAAGCTTGGTGAGTCTTCTGCCAGAAGTATGCAGAATCATCGAGATCGCTCTATTCGAGCTATTTAATGCGAGAAACACGTTTTCTGGTTGTTTTCACCACTCCACAGTGCGTTTGATACGTAGAGCCGCCGATAACTTGGTTTTCGTGGGGTTCCCAGCTGAAATATGCATTTTCTGCGATAATCTTGGTGTTTCATCTATGAGAAGTATGCAGAATCATCGAGAACGCTCTTTTCGAGCTAGTTAATGCGAGAAACTCGTTTTCTGGTGTTTTCACCACTCCACAGTGCGTCTGATATGCGGAACCAGCGATATCTTGATTTTCGTGGTGTTTCCAGCTGAGATATGCATTTTCTGCGATAAGCTTGGTGAGTCTTCTGCCAGAAGTATGCAGAATCATCTAGATCGCTCTTTTCGAGCTACTTAATGCGAGAAACACGTTTTCTGGTGTATTCACCACTCCACAGTACGTTAGACATGCAGAACCGGAGATATCTTCGTTTCGGTCGGGTTTCAAGCTGAGATATGCATTTTCTGCGATCATCTTGGTGAGTCTTGTGTCAGAAGTATGCAGAATCATCGAGATCGCTCTATTCGGGCTATTTAATGCGAGAAACACGTTTTCTGGTGTTTTCACCACTCCACAGTGCGTTTGATATGTAGAGCCGCCGATAACTTGGTTTTCGTGGGGATTCCAGCTGAAATATGCATTATCTGCGGTAATTTTGGTGTTTCATCTATGAGAAGTATGCAGAATCATTCGAGAACGCTCTTTTCGAGTTAGTTAATGCGATAAACATGTTTTCTGGTGTTTTCACCACTCCACAGTACGTTTGATGTGCAGAACCGGAGATATCTTGGTTTTCGTGAGGTTTCAAGCTGAGATATGCATGTTCTACGATAATATTGGTGAGACTTCTGTCCGAAGTATGCACAATCATCGATATCGCTCTTTTCGAGCTATTTATTGCGAGAAACACGTCATCTGGTGTTTTGACCACTCCACAGTGCGTTTGATATGTAGAGCCGCCGATAACTTGGTTTTCGTGGGGGTTCCAGCTGAAATATGCATTTTCTGCGATAATTTTGGTGTTTCATCTATGAGAAGTATGCAGAATCATCGAGAACGCTATTTTCGAGCTAGTTAATGCGAAAAAACAAGTTTTCTGGTGTTTTGACCACTCCACAGTGCGTTTGATATGTAGAGCCGCCGATAACATGGTTTTCGTGGGGTTTCCAGCTGAAATATGCATTTTCTGCGATAATCTTGGTGCTTCATCTATGAGAAGTATGCAGAATCATCGAGAACGCCCTTTTGGAGTTAGTTAATGCGAGAAACACGTTATCTGGTTGTTTTCACCACTCCACAGTGCGTTTGATATGTAGAGCCGCCGATAACTTCGTTTTCGTGGGGTTTCCAGATGAAATTTGCATTTTCTGCGATAATCTTGGTGTTTCATCTATGAGAAGTATGCAGAATCATCGAGAACGCTCTTTTCGAGCTAGTTAATGCGAGAAACACGTTTTCTGGTGTTTTCACCACTCCACAGTGCGTCTGATATGCGGAACCGGCGATATCTAGATTTTCGTGGTGGTTCCAGCTGAGATATGCATTTTCTGCGATAAGCTTGGTGAGTCTTCTGCCAGAAGTATGCAGAATCATCTAGATCGCTCTTTTCGAGCTAATTAATGCGAGAAACACGTTTTCTGGTGTATTCACCACTCCACAGTTCGTTAGACATGCAGAACCGGAGATGTCTTCGTTTCGGTCGGGTTTCAAGCTGAGATATGCATTTTCTGCGATAATCTTAGTGTTTCATCTATGAGAAGAATGCGGAATCATCGAGAACGCTCTTTTCGAGCTAGTTAATGCGAGGAACACGTTTTCTGGTGTTTTCACCACTCCACAGTGCGTCTGATATGCGGAACCGGCGATACCTTGATTTTCGTGGTGTTTCCAGCTGAGATATGCATTTTCAGCAATAAGCTTGGTGAGTCTTCTGCCAGAAGTATTGCAGAATCATCGAGATCGCTCTATTCGAGCTATTTAATGCGAGAAACACGTTTTCTGGTGTTTTCACCACCCCACAGTGCGTTTGATGTGCAGAACCGGAGATATCTTCGTTTCGGTCGGGTTTCAAGCTTAGATATGCATTTTCTACGATAATATTGGTGAGACCTCTGTCAGAAGTATGCAGAATCTTCGAGAACGATCTTTTCGAGCTACTTAATGCGAGAAACACGTTTTCTGGTGATTTCACCACTCCACACTACGCTTGATGTGCAGAACCGGAGATATCTTGGTTTTCGTGAGGTTTCAAGCTGAGATATGATTTTCTGCGATAATATTGGTGAGACTTCTGCCAGAAGTATGCAGATTCATCTAGATCGCTCTTTTCGAGCTATTTAATGCGAGAAACACGTTTTCGGATGTATTCACCACACCACAGTACGTTAGACATGCAGAACCAGAGATATCTTCGTTTCGGTCGGGTTTCAAGCTGAGATATGCATTTTCTACGATAATATTGGTGAGACCTCTGTCAGAAGTATGCAGAACCTTCGAGAACGCTCTTTTCGAGCTACTTAATGCGAGAAACACGTTTTCTGGTGATTTCACCACTCCACAGTACGTTTGATGTGCAGAACCGGAGATATCTTGGTTTTCGTGAGGTTTCAAGCTGAGATGTGATTTTCTGCGATAATATTGGTGAGACTTCTGCCAGAAGTATGCAGATTCATCTAGATCGCCCTTTTCGAGCTATTTAATGCGAGAAAAACGTTATCTGGTTGTTTTCACCACTCCACAGTGCGTCTGATATGCAGAACCGGCGCCATCTTGATTTTCGTGAGGTTTCTAGCTGAGATATGCATTTTCTGCGATAATCTTGGTGAGACTTCAGTCAGAAGTATGCAGAATCAACTAGATCGCTCTTTTCGAGTTATTTATTGCGAGAAACACGTTTTCTGGTGTATTCACCACTCCACAGTACGTTAGACATGCAGAACCGGAGATATCTTCGTTTCGGTCGGGTTTCAAGCTGAGATACGCATTTTCTACGAAAATATTGGTGAGACCTCTGTCAGAAGTATGCAGAATCATCGAGAACGCTCTTTTCGAGTTAGTTAATGCGAGAAACACGTTATCAGGTTGTTTTCACCACTCCACAGTGCGTCTGATATGCGGAACCGGCGATACCTTGATTTTCGTGGTGTTTCCAGCTCAGATATGCATTTTCTGCGATAAGCTTGGTGAGTCTTCTGCCAGAAGTATGCAGAATCATCGAGATCGCTCTATTCGAGCTATTTAATGCGAGAAACACGTTTTCTGGTTGTTTTCACCACTCCACAGTGCGTTTGATACGTAGAGCCGCCGATAACTTGGTTTTCGTGGGGTTCCCAGCTGAAATATGCATTTTCTGCGATAATCTTGGTGTTTCATCTATGAGAAGTATGCAGAATCATCGAGAACGCTCTTTTCGAGCTAGTTAATGCGAGAAACTCGTTTTCTGGTGTTTTCACCACTCCACAGTGCGTCTGATATGCGGAACCAGCGATATCTTGATTTTCGTGGTGTTTCCAGCTGAGATATGCATTTTCTGCGATAAGCTTGGTGAGTCTTCTGCCAGAAGTATGCAGAATCATCTAGATCGCTCTTCTCGAGCTACTTAATGCGAGAAACACGTTTTCTGGTGTATTCACCACTCCACAGTACGTTAGACATGCAGAACCGGAGATATCTTCGTTTCGGTCGGGTTTCAAGCTGAGATATGCATTTTCTGCGATCATCTTGGTGAGTCTTGTGTCAGAAGTATGCAGAATCATCGAGATCGCTCTATTCGGGCTATTTAATGCGAGAAACACGTTTTCTGGTGTTTTCACCACTCCACAGTGCGTTTGATATGTAGAGCCGCCGATAACTTGGTTTTCGTGGGGATTCCAGCTGAAATATGCATTTTCTGCGGTAATTTTGGTGTTTCATCTATGAGAAGTATGCAGAATCATTCGAGAACGCTCTTTTCGAGTTAGTTAATGCGATAAACATGTTTTCTGGTGTTTTCACCACTCCACAGTACGTTTGATGTGCAGAACCGGAGATATCTTGGTTTTCGTGAGGTTTCAAGCTGAGATATGCATGTTCTACGATAATATTGGTGAGACTTCTGTCCGAAGTATGCACAATCATCGATATCGCTCTTTTCGAGCTATTTATTGCGAGAAACACGTCATCTGGTGTTTTGACCACTCCACAGTGCGTTTGATATGTAGAGCCGCCGATAACTTGGTTTTCGTGGGGGTTCCAGCTGAAATATGCATTTTCTGCGATAATTTTGGTGTTTCATCTATGAGAAGTATGCAGAATCATCGAGAACGCTATTTTCGAGCTAGTTAATGCGAAAAAACAAGTTTTCTGGTGTTTTGACCACTCCACAGTGCGTTTGATATGTAGAGCCGCCGATAACATGGTTTTCGTGGGGTTTCCAGCTGAAATATGCATTTTCTGCGATAATCTTGGTGCTTCATCTATGAGAAGTATGCAGAATCATCGAGAACGCCCTTTTCGAGTTAGTTAATGCGAGAAACACGTTATCTGGTTGTTTTCACCACTCCACAGTGCGTTTGATATGTAGAGCCGCCGATAACTTCGTTTTCGTGGGGTTTCCAGATGAAATTTGCATTTTCTGCGATAATCTTGGTGTTTCATCTATGAGAAGTATGCAGAATCATCGAGAACGCTCTTTTCGAGCTAGTTAATGCGAGAAACACGTTTTCTGGTGTTTTCACCACTCCACAGTGCGTCTGATATGCGGAACCGGCGATATCTAGATTTTCGTGGTGGTTCCAGCTGAGATATGCATTTTCTGCGATAAGCTTGGTGAGTCTTCTGCCAGAAGTATGCAGAATCATCTAGATCGCTCTTTTCGAGTTAGTTAATGCGAGAAACACGTTATCTGGTTGTTTTCACCACTCCACAGTGCGTTTGATATGTAGAGCAGCCGATAACTTCGTTTTCGTGGGGTTTCCAGTTGAAATATGCATTTTCTGCGATAATCTTAGTGTTTCATCTATGAGAAGAATGCGGAATCATCGAGAACGCTCTTTTCGAGCTAGTTAATGCGAGGAACACGTTTTCTGGTGTTTTCACCACTCCACAGTGCGTCTGATATGCGGAACCGGCGATACCTTCATTTTCGTGGTGTTTCCAGCTGAGATATGCATTTTCAGCAATAAGCTTGGTGAGTCTTCTGCCAGAAGTATTGCAGAATCATCGAGATCGCTCTATTCGAGCTATTTAATGCGAGAAACACGTTTTCTGGTGTTTTCACCACCCCACAGTGCGTTTGATATGCAGAACCGGAGATATCTTCGTTTCGGTCGGGTTTCAAGCTTAGATATGCATTTTCTACGATAATATTGGTGAGACCTCTGTCAGAAGTATGCAGAATCTTCGAGAACGATCTTATCGAGCTACTTAATGCGAGAAACACGTTTTCTGGTGATTTCACCACTCCACAGTACGCTTGATGTGCAGAACCGGAGATATCTTGGTTTTCGTGAGGTTTCAAGCTGAGATATGATTTTCTGCGATAATATTGGTGAGACTTCTGCCAGAAGTATGCAGATTCATCTAGATCGCTCTTTTCGAGCTATTTAATGCGAGAAACACGTTTTCGGATGTATTCACCACACCACAGTACGTTAGACATGCAGAACCAGAGATATCTTCGTTTCGGTCGGGTTTCAAGCTGCGATATGCATTTTCTACGATAATATTGGTGAGACCTCTGTCAGAAGTATGCAGAACCTTCGAGAACGCTCTTTTCGAGCTACTTAATGCGAGAAACACGTTTTCTGGTGATTTCACCACTCCACAGTACGTTTGATGTGCAGAACCGGAGATATCTTGGTTTTCGTGAGGTTTCAAGCTGAGATGTGATTTTCTGCGATAATATTGGTGAGACTTCTGCCAGAAGTATGCAGATTCATCTAGATCGCCCTTTTCGAGCTATTTAATGCGAGAAACACGTTGTCTGGTGTATTCACCACTCCACAGTACGTTAGACATGCAGAACCGGAGATATCTTCGTTTCGGTCGGGTTTCAAGCTTAGATATGCATTTTCTACGATAATATTGGTGAGACCTCTGTCAGAAGTATGCAGAATCTTCGAGAACGCTCTTTTCGAGCTACTTAATGCGAGAAACACGTTTTCTGGTTATTTCACCACTCCACAGTACGCTTGATGTGCAGAACCGGAGATATCTTGGTTTTCGTGAGGTTTCAAGCTGAGATATGCATTTTCTGCGATAAGCTTGGTGAGTCTTCTGCCAGAAGTATGCAGAATCATCTAGATCGCTCTTTTCGAGCTACTTAATGCGAGAAACACGTTTTCTGGTGTATTCACCACTCCACAGTACGTTAGACATGCAGAACCGGAGATATCTTCGTTTCGGTCGGGTTTCAAGCTGAGATATGCATTTTCTACGATAATATTGGTGAGACCTCTGTCAGAAGTATGCAGAATCTTCGAGAACGCTCTTTTCGAGCAACTAAATGCGAGAAACACGTTTTCTGGTGATTTCACCACTCCACAATATGTTTGATGTGCAGAACCGGAGATATCTTGGTTTTCGTGAGGTTTCAAGCTGAGATATGATTTTCTGCGATAATATTGGTGAGACTTCTGTCCGAAGTATGCACAATCATCGATATCGCTCTTTTCGAGCTATTTATTGCGAGAAACACGTCATCTGGTGTTTTGACCACTCCACAGTGCGTTTGAAATGTAGAGCCGCCGATAACTTGGTTTTCGTGGGGTTCCCAGCTGAAATATGCATTTTCTGCGATAATCTTGGTGCTTCATCTATGAGAAGTATGCAGAATCATCGAGAACGCTCTTTTCGAGTTAGTTAATGCGAGAAACACGTTATCTGGTTGTTTTCACCACTCCACAGTGCGTTTGATATGTAGAGCAGCCGATAACTTCGTTTTCGTGGGGTTTCCAGTTGAAATATGCATTTTCTGCGATAATCTTAGTGTTTCATCTATGAGAAGTATGCGGAATCATCGAGAACGCTCTTTTCGAGCTAGTTAATGCGAGGAACACGTTTTCTGGTGTTTTCACCACTCCACAGTGCGTCTGATATGCGGAATCGGCGATACCTTGATTTTCGTGGTGTTTCCAGCTGAGATATGCATTTTCTCCGATAAGCTTGGTGAGTCTTTAGCCAGAAGTATGCAGAATCATCTAGATCGCTCTTTTCGAGCTACTTAATGCGAGAAACACGTTTTCTGGTGTATTCACCACTCCACAGTACGTTAGACTTGCAGAACCGGAGATATCTACGTTTCGGTCGGGTTTCAAGCTGAGATATGCATTTTCTGCGATCATCTTGGTGAGTCTTCTGCCAGAAGTATGCAGAATCATCTAGATCGCTCTATTCGAGCTATTCAATGCGAAAAAACCAGTTTTCTGGTGTTTTCAACATTCCACAGTACGTTTGATGTGCAGAACCGGAGATATCTTGGTTTTCGTGAGGTTTCAAGCTGAGATATGCATTTTCTACGATAATATTGGTGAGACCTCTGTCAGAAGTATGCAGAATCTTCGAGAACGCTCTTTTCGAGCTACTTAATGCCAGAAACACGTATTCTGGTGTTTTCAACACCCCACAGTGCGTTTGATATGTAGAGCCGCCGATAACTTGGTTTTCGTGGTGTTTCCAGCTGAAATATGCATTTTCTGCGATAATCTTGGTGAGACTTCAGTCAGAAGTATGCAGAATCATCTAGATCGCTCGTTTCGAGCTATTTAATGCGAGAAACACGTTATCTGGTTGTTTTCACCACTCCATAGGGCGTCTGATATGCAGAACCGGCGACATCTAGATTTTCGTGAGGTTTCAAGCTGAGATATGCATTTCCTGCTATAATATTGGTGAGACTTCTGTCCGAAGTATGCACAATCATCGATATCGCTCTTTTCGAGCTATTTATTGCGAGAAACACGTCATCTGGTGATTTGGCCACTCCACAGTGCGTTTGATATGTAGAGCCTCCGATAACTTGGGTTTCGTGGGGTTTCCAGCTGAAATATGCATTTTCTGCGATAATTTTGGTGTTTCATCTATGAGAAGTATGCAGAATCATCCAGAACGCTCTTTTCGAGCTAGTTAATGCGAAAAAACAAGTTTTCTGGTGTTTTGACCACTCCACAGTGCGTTTGATATGTAGAGCCGCCGATAACATGGTTTTCGTGGGGTTTCCAGCTGAAATATGCATTTTCTGCGATAATTTTGGTGCTTCATCTATGAGAAGTATACAGAATCATCGAGAACGCCCTTTTCGAGTTAGTTAATGCAAGAAACACGTTTTCTGGTGTTTTCACCACTCCACAGTGCGTCTGATATGCGGAACCGGCGATATCTTGATTTTCGTGGTGTTTCAAGCTGAGATATGCATTTTCTGCTATAAGCTTGGTGAGTCTTCTGCCAGAAGTATGCAGAATCATCTAGTTCGCTCTTTTCGAGTTAGTTAATGCGAGAAACACGTTATCTGGTTGTTTTCACCACTCCACAGTGCGTTTGATATGTATAGCAGCCGATAACTTCGTTTTCGTGGGGTTTCCAGTTGAAATATGCATTTTCTGCGATAATCTTAGTGTTTCATCTATGAGAAGTATGCGGAATCATCGAGAACGCTCTTTTCGAGCTAGTTAATGCGAGGAACACGTTTTCTGGTGTTTTCACCACTCCACAGTGCGTCTGATATGCGGAACCGGCGATACCTTGATTTTCGTGGTGTTTCCAGCTGAGATATGCATTTTCTGCGATAAGCTTGCTGAGTCTTCTGCCAGAAGTATTGCAGAATCATCGAGATCGCTCTATTCGAGCTATTTAATGCGAGAAACACGTTTTCTGGTGTTTTCACCACCCCACAGTGCGTTTGATATGCAGAACCGGAGATATCTTCGTTTCGGTCGGGTTTCAAGATTAGATATGCATTTTCTACGATGATATTGGTGAGACCTCTGTCAGAAGTATGCAGAATCTTCGAGAACGCTCTTTTCGAGCTACTTAATGCGAGAAACACGTTTTCTGGTGATTTCACCACTCCACAGTACGCTTGATGTGCAGAACCGGAGATATCTTGGTTTTCGTGAGGTTTCAAGCTGAGATATGATTTTCTGCGATAATATTGGTGAGACCTCTGTCAGAAGTATGCAGAATCTTCGAGAAAGCTCTTTTCGAGCTACTTAATGCGAGAAACACGTTTTCTGGTGATTTCACCACTCCGCAGTACGTTTGATGTGCAGAACAGGAGATATCTTGGTTTTCGTGAGGTTTCAAGCTGAGATATGATTTTCTGCGATAATATTGGTGAGACTTCTGCCAGAAGTATGCAGATTCATCTAGATCGCTCTTTTCGAGCTATTTAATGCGAGAAACACGTTTTCTGGTGTATTCACCACTCCACAGTACGTAAGACATGCAGAACCGGAGATATCTTCGTTTCGGTCGGGTTTCAAGCTTAGATATGCATTTTCTACGATAATATTGGTGAGACCTCTGTCAGAAGTATGCAGAATCTTCGAGAACGCTCTTTTCGAGCTACTTAATGCGAGAAACACGTTTTCTGGTGATTTCACCACTCCACAGTACGCTTGATGTGCAGAACCGGAGATATCTTGGTTTTCGTGAGGTTTCAAGCTGAGATATGATTTTCTGCGATAATATTGGTGAGACTTCTGCCAGAAGTATGCAGATTCATCTAGATCGCTCTTTTCGAGCTATTTAATGCGAAAAAACCAGTTTTCTGGTGTTTTCAACATTCCACAGTGCGTCTGATATGAGGAACCAGCGATATCTTGTTTTTCGTGGTGTTTCCAGCTGAGATATGCATTTTCTGCGATAAGCTTGGTGAGTCTTCTGCCAGAAGTATGCAGAATCATCTAGATCGCTCTTTTCGAGCTAATTAATGCGAGAAACACGTTTTCTGGTGTATTCACCACTCCACAGTACGTTAGACATGCAGAACCGGAGATGTCTTCGTTTCGGTCGGGTTTCAAGCTGAGATATGCATTTTCTGCGATCATCTTGGTGAGTCTTCTGTCAGAAGTATGCAGAATCATCGAGATCGCTCTTTTCGAGCTATTTATTGCGAGAAACACGTCATCTGGTGTTTTGACCACTCCACAGTGCGTTTGATATGTAGAGCCGCCGATAACTTGGTTTTCGTGGGGTTCCCAGCTGAAATATATATTTTCTGCGATAATCTTAGTGTTTCATCTATGAGAAGTATGCGGAATCATCGAGAACGCTCTTTTCGAGCTAGTTAATGCGAGGAACACGTTTTCTGGTGTTTTCACCACTCCACAGTGCGTCTGATATGCGGAACAGGCGATACCTTGATTTTCGTGGTATTTCCAGCTGAGATATGCATTTTCAGCAATAAGCTTGGTGAGTCTTCTGCCAGAAGTATTGCAGAATCATCGAGATCGCTCTATTCGAGCTATTTAATGCGAGAAACACGTTTTCTGGTGTATTCACCACTCCACAGTACGTTAGACATGCAGAACCGGAGATGTCTTCGTTTCGGTCGGGTTTCAAGCTGAGATATGCATTTTCTGCGATCATCTTGGTGAGTCTTCTGTCAGAAGTATGCAGAATCATCGAGATCGCTCTTTTCGAGCTATTTAATGCGAGAAACACGTTTTCTGGTGATATCAACATTCCACAGTGCGTTAGACATGCAGAACCGGAGATATCTTCGTTTCGGTCGGGTTTCAAGCTTAGATATGCATTTTCTACGATAATATTGGTGAGACCTCTGTCAGAGGTATGCAGAATCTTCGAGAACGCTCTTTTCGAGCTACTTAATGCGAGAAACACGTTTTCTGGTGATTTCACCACTCCACAGTACGCTTGATGTGCAGAACCGGAGATATCTTGGTTTTCGTGAGGTTTCAAGCTGAGATATGATTTTCTGCGCTAATATTGGTGAGACTTCTGCCAGAAGTATGCAGATTCATCTAGATCGCTCTTTTCGAGCTATTTAATGCGAGAAACACGTTTTCTGGTGTATTCACCACTCCACAGTACGTTAGACATGCAGAACCGGAGATGTCTTCGTTTCGGTCGGGTTTCAAGCTGAGATATGCATTTTCTGCGATCATCTTGGTGAGTCTTCTGTCAGAAGTATGCAGAATCATCGAGATCGCTCTTTTCGAGCTACTTAATGCGAGAAACACGTTTTCTGGTGTATTCACCACTCCACAGTACGTTAGACATGCAGAACCGGAGATATCTACGTTTTGGTCGGGTTTCAAGCTGAGATATGCATTTTCTGCGATCATCTTGGTGAGTCTTCTGTCCGAAGTATGCACAATCATCGAGATCGCTCTATTCGAGCTATTTAATGCGAAAAAACCTGTTTTCTGGTGTTTTCAACATTCCACAGTGCGTTTGATATGCAGAACCGGCGACATCTAGATTTTCGTGCGGTTTCAAGCTGAGATATGCATTTTCTGCGATAATATTGGTGTGACTTCTGTCCGAAGAATGCACAATCATCGATATCGCTCTTTTCGAGCTATTTATTGCGAGAAACACGTCATCTGGTGTTTTGACCACTCCACAGTGCGTTTGATATGTAGAGCCGCCGATAACTTGGTTTTCGTGGGGTTCCCAGCTGAAATATGCATTTTCTGCGATAATCTTGGTGTTTCATCTATGAGAAGTATGCAGAATCATCGAGAACGCTGTTCTCGAGCTAGTTAATGCGAGAAACACGTTCTCTGGTGTTTTCACCACTCCACAGTGCGTCTGATATGCGGAACCGGCGATATCTTGATTTTCGTGGTGTTTCCAGCTGAGATATGCATTTTCTGCGATAAGCTTGGTGAGTCTTCTGCCAGAAGTATGCAGAATCATCTAGATCGCTCTTTTCGAGCTACTTAATGCGAGAAACACGTTTTCTGGTGTATTCACCACTCCACAGTACGTTAGACATGCAGAACCGGAGATATCTTCGTTTCGGTCGGGTTTCAAGGTGAGATATGCATTTTCTGCGATCATCTTGGTGAGTCTTCTGTCAGAAGTATGCAGAATCATCGAGATCGCTCTATTCGAGCTATTTAATGCGAGAAACACGTTTTCTGGTGTTTTCACCACTCCACAGTGCGTCTGATATGCGGAACCGGCGATATCTTGATTTTCGTGGTGTTTCCAGCTGAGATATGCATTTTCTGCGATAAGCTTGGTGAGTCTTCTGCCAGAAGTATGCAGAATCATCGAGAACGCTGTTCTCGAGCTAGTTAATGCGAGAAACACGTTTTCTGGTGTTTTCACCACTCCACAGTGCGTCTGATATGCGGAACCGGCGATATCTTGATTTTCGTGGTGTTTCCAGCTGAGATATGCATTTTCTGCGATAAGCTTGGTGAGTCTTCTGTCAGAAGTATGCAGAATCATCGAGATCGCTCTATTCGAGCTATTTAATGCGAGAAACACGTTTTCTGGTGTTTTCACCACCCCACAGTGCGTTTGATATGTAGAGCTGCCGATAACTTGGTTTTCGTGGGGTTTCCAGCTGAAATAAGCATTTTCTGCGATAATCTTGGTGCTTCATCTATGAGAAGTATGCAGAATCATCGAGAACGCTCTTTTCGAATTAGTTAATGCGAGAAACACGTTTTCTTGTGTTTTCAACATTCCACAGTGCGTCTGATATGCAGAACCGACGGTATCGTTGTTTTCGTGGGGATTCCAGCTGAGATATGCATTTTCAGCGATCATCTTGGTGAGTCTTCTGTCAGAAGTATGCGGAGTCATCGAGAACGCTCTTTTCGAGTTAGTTAATGCGAGAAACACGTTATCTGGTTGTTTTCACCACTCCACAGTGCGTTTGATATGTAGAGCAGCCGATAACTTCGTTTTCGTGGGGTTTCCAGTTGAAATATGCATTTTCTGCGATAATCTTAGTGTTTCATCTATGAGAAGTATGCGGAATCATCGAGAACGCTCTTTTCGAGCTAGTTAATGCGAGGAACACGTTTTCTGGTGTTTTCACCACTCCACAGTGCGTCTGATATGCGGAACCGGCGATACCTTGATTTTCGTGGTGTTTCCAGCTGAGATATGCATTTTCAGCAATAAGATTGGTGAGTCTTCTGCCAGAAATATTGCAGAATCATCGAGATCGCTCTATTCGAGCTATTTAATGCGAGAAACACGTTTTCTGGTGTTTTCACCACCCCACAGTGCGTTTGATATGCAGAACCGGAGATATCTTCGTTTCGGTCGGGTTTCAAGCTTAGATATGCATTTTCTACGATAATATTGGTGAGACCTCTGTCAGAAGTATGCAGAATCTTCGAGAACGCTCTTTTCGAGCTACTTAATGCGAGAAACACGTTTTCTGGTGATTTCACCACTCCACAGTACGCTTGATGTGCAGAACCGGAGAAATCTTGGTTTTCGTGAGGTTTCAAGCTGAGATATGATTTTCTGCGATAATTTTGGTGAGACTTCTGCCAGAAGTATGCAGATTCATCTAGATCGCTCTTTTCGAGCTATTTAATGCGAGAAACACGTTTTCGGGTGTATTCACCACACCACAGTACGTTAGACATGCAGAACCGGAGATGTCTTCGTTTCGGTCGGGTTTCAAGCTGAGATATGCATTTTCTGCGATCATCTTGGTGAGTCTTCTGTCAGAAGTATGCAGAATCATCGAGATCGCTCTTTTCGAGCTATTTAATGCGAGAAACACGTTTTCTGGTGATTTCAACATTCCACAGTGCGTTAGACATGCAGAACTGGAGATATCTTCGTTTCGGTCGGGTTTCAAGCTTAGATATGCATTTTCTACGATAATATTGGTGAGACCTCTGTCAGAGGTATGCAGAATCTTCGAGAACGCTCTTTTCGAGCTACTTAATGCGAGAAACACGTTTTCTGGTGATTTCACCACTCCACAGTACGCTTGATGTGCAGAACCGGAGATATCTTGGTTTTCGTGAGGTTTCAAGCTGAGATATGATTTTCTGCGCTAATATTGGTGAGACTTCTGCCAGAAGTATGCAGATTCATCTAGATCGCTCTTTTCGAGCTATTTAATGCGAGAAACACGTTTTCTGGTGTATTCCCCACTCCACAGTACGTTAGACATGCAGAACCGGAGATGTCTTCGTTTCGGTCGGGTTTCAAGCTGAGATATGCATTTTCTGCGATCATCTTGGTGAGTCTTCTGTCAGAAGTATGCAGAATCATCGAGATCGCTCTTTTCGAGCTACTTAATGCGAGAAACACGTTTTCTGGTGTATTCACCACTCCACAGTACGTTAGACATGCAGAACCGGAGATATCTACGTTTTGGTCGGGTTTCAAGCTGAGATATGCATTTTCTGCGATCATCTTGGTGAGTCTTCTGTCCGAAGTATGCACAATCATCGAGATCGCTCTATTCGAGCTATTTAATGCGAAAAAACCAGTTTTCTGGTGTTTTCAACATTCCACAGTGCGTTTGAAATGCAGAACCGGCGACATCTAGATTTTCGTGCGGTTTCAAGCTGAGATATGCATTTTCTGCGATAAGCTTGGTGAGTCTTCTGCCAGAAGTATGCAGAATCATCGAGATCGCTCTATTCGAGCTATTTAATGCGAGAAACACGTTTTCTGGTGTTTTCACCACCCCACAGTGCGTTTGATATGCAGAACCGGAGATATCTTCGTTTCGGTCGGGTTTCAAGCTTAGATATGCATTTTCTACGATAATATTGGTGAGACCTCTGTCAGAAGTATGCAGAATCTTCGAGAACGCTCTTTTCGAGCTACTTAATGCGAGAAACACGTTTTCTGGTGATTTCACCACTCCACAGTACGCTTGATGTGCAGAACCGGAGATATCTTGGTTTTCGTGAGGTTTCAAGCTGAGATATGATTTTCTGCGATACTTTTGGTGAGACTTCTGCCAGAAGTATGCAGATTCATCTAGATCGCTCTTTTCGAGCTATTTAATGCGAGAAACACGTTTTCGGGTGTATTCACCACACCACAGTACGTTAGACATGCAGAACCGGAGATGTCTTCGTTTCGGTCGGGTTTCAAGCTGAGATATGCATTTTCTGCGATCATCTTGGTGAGTCTTCTGTCAGAAGTATGCAGAATCATCGAGATCGCTCTTTTCGAGCTATTTAATGCGAGAAACACGTTTTCTGGTGATTTCAACATTCCACAGTGCGTTAGACATGCAGAAATGGAGATATCTTCGTTTCGGTCGGGTTTCAAGCTTAGATATGCATTTTCTACGATAATATTGGTGAGACCTCTGTCAGAGGTATGCAGAATCTTCGAGAACGCTCTTTTCGAGCTACTTAATGCGAGAAACACGTTTTCTGGTGATTTCACCACTCCACAGTACGCTTGATGTGCAGAACCGGAGATATCTTGGTTTTCGTGAGGTTTCAAGCTGAGATATGATTTTCTGCGCTAATATTGGTGAGACTTCTGCCAGAAGTATGCAGATTCATCTAGATCGCTCTTTTCGAGCTATTTAATGCGAGAAACACGTTTTCTGGTGTATTCCCCACTCCACAGTACGTTAGACATGCAGAACCGGAGATGTCTTCGTTTCGGTCGGGTTTCAAGCTGAGATATGCATTTTCTGCGATCATCTTGGTGAGTCTTCTGTCAGAAGTATGCAGAATCATCGAGATCGCTCTTTTCGAGCTACTTAATGCGAGAAACACGTTTTCTGGTGTATTCACCACTCCACAGTACGTTAGACATGCAGAACCGGAGATATCTACGTTTTGGTCGGGTTTCAAGCTGAGATATGCATTTTCTGCGATCATCTTGGGGAGTCTTCTGTCCGAAGTATGCACAATCATCGAGATCGCTCTATTCGAGCTATTTAATGCGAAAAAACCAGTTTTCTGGTGTTTTCAACATTCCACAGTGCGTTTGATATGCAGAACCGGCGACATCTAGATTTTCGTGCGGTTTCAAGCTGAGATATGCATTTTCTGCGATAAGCTTGGTGAGTCTTCTGCCAGAAGTATGCAGAATCATCGAGATCGCTCTATTCGAGCTATTTAATGCGAGAAACAGGTTTTCTGGTGTTTTCACCACCCCACAGTGCGTTTGATATGCAAAACCGGAGATATCTTCGTTTCGGTCGGGTTTCAAGCTTAGATATGCATTTTCTACGATAATATTGGTGAGACCTCTGTCAGAAGTATGCAGAATCTTCGAGAACGCTCTTTTCGAGCTACTTAATGCGAGAAACACGTTTTCTGGTGATTTCACCACTCCACAGTACGCTTGATGTGCAGAACCGGAGATATCTTGGTTTTCGTGAGGTTTCAAGCTGAGATATGATTTTCTGCGATAATTTTGGTGAGACTTCTGCCAGAAGTATGCAGATTCATCTAGATCGCTCTTTTCGAGCTATTTAATGCGAGAAACACGTTTTCGGGTGTATTCACCACACCACAGTACGTTAGACATGCAGAACCGGAGATGTCTTCGTTTCGGTCGGGTTTCAAGCTGAGATATGCATTTTCTGCGATCATCTTGGTGAGTCTTCTGTCAGAAGTATGCAGAATCATCGAGATCGCTCTTTTCGAGCTATTTAATGCGAGAAACACGTTTTCTGGTGATTTCAACATTCCACAGTGCGTTAGACATGCAGAACTGGAGATATCTTCGTTTCGGTCGGGTTTCAAGCTTAGATATGCATTTTCTACGATAATATTGGTGAGGCCTCTGTCAGAGGTATGCAGAATCTTCGAGAACGCTCTTTTCGAGCGACTTAATGCGAGAAACACGTTTTCTGGTGATTTCACCACTCCACAGTACGCTTGATGTGCAGAACCGGAGATATCTTGGTTTTCGTGAGGTTTCAAGCTGAGATATGATTTTCTGCGCTAATATTGGTGAGACTTCTGCCAGAAGTATGCAGATTCATCTAGATCGCTCTTTTCGAGCTATTTAATGCGAGAAACACGTTTTCTGGTGTATTCCCCACTCCACAGTACGTTAGACATGCAGAACCGGAGATGTCTTCGTTTCGGTCGGGTTTCAAGCTGAGATATGCATTTTCTGCGATCATCTTGGTGAGTCTTCTGTCAGAAGTATGCAGATTCATCGAGATCGCTCTTTTCGAGCTACTTAATGCGAGAAACACGTTTTCTGGTGTATTCACCACTCCACAGTACGTTAGACATGCAGAACCGGAGATATCTACGTTTTGGTCGGGTTTCAAGCTGAGATATGCATTTTCTGCGATCATCTTGGTGAGTCTTCTGTCCGAAGTATGCACAATCATCGAGATCGCTCTATTCGAGCTATTTAATGCAAAAAAACCAGTTTTCTGGTGTTTTCAACATTCCACAGTGCGTTTGATATGCAGAACCGGCGACATCTAGATTTTCGTGCGGTTTCAAGCTGAGATATGCATTTTCTGCGATAAGCTTGGTGAGTCTTCTGCCAGAAGTATGCAGAATCATCTAGATCGCTCTTTTCGAGCTAATTAATGCGAGAAACACGTTTTCTGGTGTATTCACCACTCCACAGTACGTTAGACATGCAGAACCGGAGATGTCTTCGTTTCGGTCGGGTTTCAAGCTGAGATATGCATTTTCTGCGATCATCTTGGTGAGTCTTCTGTCAGAAGTATGCAGAATCATCGAGAATGCTCTTTTCGAGCTATTTATTGCGAGAAACACGTCATCTGGTGTTTTGACCACTCCACAGTGCGTTTGATATGTAGAGCCGCCGATAACTTGGTTTTCGTGGGGTTCCCAGCTGAAATATGCATTTTCTGCGATAATCTTAGTGTTTCATCTATGAGAAGTATGCGGAATCATCGAGAACGCTCTTTTCGAGCTACTTAATGCGAGAAACACGTTTTCTGGTGTATTCACCACTCCACAGTACGTTAGACATGCAGAACCGGAGATATCTACGTTTTGGTCGGGTTTCAAGCTGAGATATGCATTTTCTGCGATCATCTTGGTGAGTCTTCTGTCAGAAGTATGCAGAATCATCGAGATCGCTCTTTTCGAGCTATTTAATGCGAGAAACACGTTTTCTGGTGATTTCAACATTCCACAGTGCGTTAGACATGCAGAACTGGAGATATCTTCGTTTCGGTCGGGTTTCAAGCTTAGATATGCATTTTCTACGATAATATTGGTGAGACCTCTGTCAGAGGTATGCAGAATCTTCGAGAACGCTCTTTTCGAGCTACTTAATGCGAGAAACACGTTTTCTGGTGATTTCACCACTCCACAGTACGCTTGATGTGCAGAACCGGAGATATCTTGGTTTTCGTGAGGTTTCAAGCTGAGATATGATTTTCTGCGCTAATATTGGTGAGACTTCTGCCAGAAGTATGCAGATTCATCTAGATCGCTCTTTTCGAGCTACTTAATGCGAGAAACACGTTTTCTGGTGTATTCCCCACTCCACAGTACGTTAGACATGCAGAACCGGAGATGTCTTCGTTTCGGTCGGGTTTCAAGCTGAGATATGCATTTTCTGCGATCATCTTGGTGAGTCTTCTGTCAGAAGTATGCAGAATCATCGAGATCGCTCTTTTCGAGCTACTTAATGCGAGAAACACGTTTTCTGGTGTATTCACCACTCCACAGTACGTTAGACATGCAGAACCGGAGATATCTACGTTTTGGTCGGGTTTCAAGCTGAGATATGCATTTTCTGCGATCATCTTGGTGAGTCTTCTGTCCGAAGTATGCACAATCATCGAGATCGCTCTATTCGAGCTATTTAATGCGAAAAAACCAGTTTTCTGGTGTTTTCAACATTCCACAGTGCGTTTGATATGCAGAACCGGCGACATCTAGATTTTCGTGCGGTTTCAAGCTGAGATATGCATTTTCTGCGATAAGCTTGGTGAGTCTTCTGCCAGAAGTATGCAGAATCATCTAGATCGCTCTTTTCGAGCTAATTAATGCGAGAAACACGTTTTCTGGTGTATTCACCACTCCACAGTACGTTAGACATGCAGAACCGGAGATGTCTTCGTTTCGGTCGGGTTTCAAGCTGAGATATGCATTTTCTGCGATCATCTTGGTGAGTCTTCTGTCAGAAGTATGCAGAATCATCGAGATCGCTCTTTTCGAGCTATTTATTGCGAGAAACACGTCATCTGGTGTTTTGACCACTCCACAGTGCGTTTGATATGTAGAGCCGCCGATAACTTGGTTTTCGTGGGGTTCCCAGCTGAAATATGCATTTTCTGCGATAATCTTAGTGTTTCATCTATGAGAAGTATGCGGAATCATCGAGAACGCTCTTTTCGAGCTAGTTAATGCGAGGAACACGTTTTCTGGTGTTTTCACCACTCCACAGTGCGTCTGATATGCGGAACCGGCGATACCTTGATTTTCGTGGTATTTCCAGCTGAGATATGCATTTTCAGCAATAAGCTTGGTGAGTCTTCTGCCAGAAGTATTGCAGAATCATCGAGATCGCTCTATTCGAGCTATTTAATGCGAGAAACACGTTTTCTTGTGTATTCACCACTCCACAGTACGTTAGACATGCAGAACCGGAGATGTCTTCGTTTCGGTCGGGTTTCAAGCTGAGATATGCATTTTCTGCGATCATCTTGGTGAGTCTTCTGTCAGAAGTATGCAGAATCATCGAGATCGCTCTTTTCGAACTATTTAATGCGAGAAACACGTTTTCTGGTGATTTCAACATTCCACAGTGCGTTAGACATGCAGAACCGGAGATGTCTTCGTTTCGGTCGGGTTTCAAGCTGAGATATGCATTTTCTGCGATCATCTTGGTGAGTCTTCTGTCAGAAGTATGCAGAATCATCGAGATCGCTCTTTTCGAGCTACTTAATGCGAGAAACACGTTTTCTGGTGTATTCACCACTCCACAGTACGTTAGACATGCAGAACCGGAGATATCTACGTTTTGGTCGGGTTTCAAGCTGAGATATGCATTTTCTGCGATCATCTTGGTGAGTCTTCTGTCCGAAGTATGCACAATCATCGAGATCGCTCTATTCGAGCTATTTAATGCGAAAAAACCAGTTTTCTGGTGTTTTCAACATTCCACAGTGCGTTTGATATGCAGAACCGGCGACATCTAGATTTTCGTGCGGTTTCAAGCTGAGATATGCATTTTCTGCGATAATATTGGTGTGACTTCTGTCCGATGAATGCACAATCATCGATATCGCTCTTTTCGAGCTATTTATTGCGAGAAACACGTCATCTGGTGTTTTGACCACTCCACAGTGCGTTTGATATGTAGAGCCGCCGATAACTTGGTTTTCGTGGGGTTCCCAGCTGAAATATGCATTTTCTGCGATAATCTTGGTGTTTCATCTATGAGAAGTATGCAGAATCATCGAGAACGCTGTTCTCGAGCTAGTTAATGCGAGAAACACGTTTTCTGGTGTTTTCATCACTCCACAGTGCGTCTGATATGCGGAACCGGCGATATCTTGATTTTCGTGGTGTTTCCAGCTGAGATATGCATTTTCTGCGATAAGCTTGGTGAGTCTTCTGCCAGAAGTATGCAGAATCATCTAGATCGCTCTTTTCGAGCTACTTAATGCGAGAAACACGTTTTCTGGTGTATTCACCACTCCACAGTACGTTAGACATGCAGAACCGGAGATATCTTCGTTTCGGTCGGGTTTCAAGCTGAGATATGCATTTTCTGCGATCATCTTGGTGAGTCTTCTGTCAGAAGTATGCAGAATCATCGAGATCGCTCTATTCGAGCTATTTAATGCGAGAAACACGTTTTCTGGTGTTTTCACCACTCCACAGTGCATTTGATATGTAGAGCCGCCGATAACTTGGTTTTCGTGGGGTTCCCAGCTGAAATATGCATTTTCTGCGATAATCTTGGTGTTTCATCTATGAGAAGTATGCAGAATCATCGAGAACGCTCTTTTCGAGCTAGTTAATGCGAGAAACACGTTTTCTGGTGTTTTCAACATTCCACAGTGCGTCTGATATGCGGAACCGGCGATATCTTGATTTTCGTGGTGTTTCCAGCTGAGATATGCATTTTCTGCGATAAGCTTGGTGAGTCTTCTGCCAGAAGTATGCAGAATCATCTAGATCGCTCTTTTCGAGCTACTTACTGCGAGAAACACGTTTTCTGGTGTATTCACCACTCCACAGTACGTTAGACATGCAGAACCGGAGATGTCTTCGTTTCGGTCGGGTTTCAAGCTGAGATATGCATTTTCTGCGATCATCTTGGTGAGTCTTCTGTCAGAAGTATGCAGAATCATCGAGATCGCTCTATTCGAGCTATTTAATGCGAGAAACACGTTTTCTGGTGTTTTCACCACCCCACAGTGCGTTTGATATGTAGAGCCGCCGATAACTTGGTTTTCGTGGGGTTTCCAGCTGAAATAAGCATTTTCTGCGATAATCTTGGTGCTTCATCTATGAGAAGTATGCAGAATCATCGAGAACGCTCTTTTCGAGTTAGTTAATGCGAGAAACTCGTTTTCTTGTGTTTTCAACATTCCACAGTGCGTCTGATATGCAGAACCGACGGTATCGTTGTTTTCGTGGGGTTTCCAGCTGAGATATGCATTTTCTGCGATCATCTTGGTGAGTCTTCTGTCAGAAGTATGCGGAATCATCGAGAACGCTCTTTTCGAGCTATGTAATGCGAGAAACACGTTTTCTGGTGTTTTCACCACCCCACAGTGCGTTTGATATGCGGAAACTACGATATCTTCGGTATCGTTGTTGTTTCCAGCTGAGATATGCATTTTCAGTGATAATCTTCATGATTCAGCTGTTACAAGTGTGCAGAATCACCGAAATCGCTGTTTTCGTGCTTTTGAATGCGAAAAACAAGTTTTCTGGTGTTTTCAGCACTCCACAGTGCGTTTGATATGCGGAAACTGCGATATCTTCGGTATCGTTGTTGTTTCCAGCTGAGATATGCACTTTCAGTGATAATCTTCACGATTCTGCTGTTACAAGTGTGCAGAATCACCGAAATCGCTGTTTTCGTGCTTTTGTATGCGAAAAACACGTTTTCTGGTGATTTCAGCACTCCACAGTGCGTTTAATATGCGGAAACTGCGATATCTTCGGTATCGTTGTTGTTTCCAGCTGAGATATGCACTTTCAGTGATAATCTTCACGATTCTGCTGTTACAAGTGTGCAGAATCACCGAAATCGCTGTTTTCGTGCTTTTGAATGCGAAAAACACGTTTTCTGGTGTTTTCAGCACTCCACAGTGCGTTTGATATGCAGAAACTACGATATCTTCGGTATCGTTGTTGTTTCCAGCTGAGATATGCACTTTCAGTGATAATCTTCACGATTCTGCTGTTACAAGTGTGCAGAATCACCGAAATCGCTGTTTTCGTGCTTTTGAAAGCGAAAAACACGTTTTCTGGTGTTTTCAGCACTCCACAGTGCGTTTGATATGCGGAAACTACGATATCTTCGGTATCGTTGTTGTTTCCAGCTGAGATATGCACTTTCAGTGATAATCTTCACGATTCTGCTGTTACAAGTGTGCAGAATCACCGAAATCGCTGTTTTCGCGCTATTCAATGCGAAAAACACGTTTTCTGGTGTTTTCAGCACTCCACAGTGCGTTTGATATGCGGAAACTACGATATCTTCGGTATCGTTGTTGTTTCCAGCTGATATATGCATTTTCAGTGATAATCTTCATGATTCTGCTGTTACAAGTGTGCAGAATCACCGAAATCGCTGTTTTCGTGCTTTTGAATGCGAAAAACACGTTTTCTGGTGTTTTCAGCACTCCACAGTGCGTTTGATATGCGGAAACTGCGATATCTTCGGTATCGTTGTTGTTTCCAGCTGAGATATGCACTTTCAGTGATAATCTTCACGATTCTGCTGTTACAAGTGTGCAGAATCACCGAAATCGCTGTTTTCGTGCTTTTGAATGCGAAAAACACGTTTTCTGGTGTTTTCAGCACTCCACAGTGCGTTTGATATGCGGAAACTGCGATATCTTCGGTATCGTTGTTGTTTCCAGCTGAGATATGCACTTTCGGTGATAATCTTCACGATTCTGCTGTTACAAGTGTGCAGAATCACCGAAATCGCTGTTTTCGTGCTTTTGAATGCGAAAAACACGTTTTCTGGTGTTTTCAGCACTCCACAGTGCGTTTGATATGCGGAAACTACGATATCTTCGGTATCGTTGTTGTTTCCAGCTGAGATATGCATTTTCAGTGATAATCTTCATGATTCTGCTGTTACAAGTGTGCAGAATCACCGAAATCGCTGTTTTCGTGCTTTTGAAAGCGAAAAACACGTTTTCTGGTGTTTTCAGCACTCCACAGTGCGTTTGAAATGCGGAAACTACGATATCTTCGGTATCGTTGTTGTTTCCAGCTGAGATATGCATTTTCAGTGATAATCTTCACGATTCTGCTGTTACAAGTGTGCAGAATCACCGAAATCGCTGTTTTCGCGCTATTCAATGCGAAAAACACGTTTTCTGGTGTTTTCAGCACTCCACAGTGCGTTTGATATGCGGAAACTACGATATCTTCGGTATCGTTGTTGTTTCCAGCTGAGATATGCATTTTCAGTGATAATCTTCATGATTCTGCTGTTACAAGTGTGCAGAATCACCGAAATCGCTGTTTTCGCGCTATTCAATGCGAAAAACACGTTTTCTGGTGTTTTCAGCACTCCACAGTGCGTTTGATATGCGGAAACTACGATATCTTCGGTATCGTTGTTGTTTCCAGCTGAGATATGCATTTTCAGTGATAATCTTCACGATTCTGCTGTTACAAGTGTGCAGAATCACCGAAATCGCTGTTTTCGCGCTATTCAATGCGAAAAACACGTTTTCTGGTGTTTTCAGCACTCCACAGTGCGTTTGATATGCGGAAACTACGATATCTTCGGTATCGTTGTTGTTTCCAGCTGAGATATGCATTTTCAGTGATAATCTTCATGATTCTGCTGTTACAAGTGTGCAGAATCACCGAAATCGCTGTTTTCGCGCTATTCAATGCGAAAAACACGTTTTCTGGTGTTTTCAGCACTCCACAGTGCGTTAGATATGCGGAAACTACGATATCTTCGGTATCGTTGTTGTTTCCACCTGAGATATGCATTTTCGGTGATAATCTTCATGATTCTGCTGTTACAAGTGTGCAGAATCACCGAAATCGCTGTTTTCGTGCTTTTGAATGCGAAAAACACGTTTGCTGGTGTTTTCAGCAGTCCACAGTGCGTTTGATATGCGGAAACTACGATATCTTCGGTATCGTTGTTGTTTCCAGCTGAGATATGCATTTTCAGTGATAATCTTCACGATTCTGCTGTTACAAGTGTGCAGAATCACCGAAATCGCTGTTTTCGTGCTTTTGAATGCGAAAAACACGTTTTCTGGTGTTTTCAGCACTCCACAGTGCGTTTGATATGCGGAAACTGCGATATCTTCGGTATCGTTGTTGTTTCCAGCTGAGATATGCACTTTCAGTGATAATCTTCACGATTCTGCTGTTACAAGTGTGCAGAATCACCGAAATCGCTGTTTTCGTGCTTTTGAATGCGAAAAACACGTTTTCTGGTGTTTTCAGCACTCCACAGTGCGTTTGATATGCGGAAACTACGATATCTTCGGTATCGTTGTTGTTTCCAGCTGAGATATGCATTTTCAGTGATAATCTTCATGATTCAGCTGTTACAAGTGTGCAGAATCACCGAAATCGCTGTTTTCGTGCTTTTGAATGCGAAAAACACGTTTTCTGGTGTTTTCAGCACTCCACAGTGCGTTTGATATGCGGAAACTGCGATATCTTAGGTATCGTTGTTGTTTCCAGCTGAGATATGCACTTTCGGTGATAATCTTCACGATTCTGCTGTTAAAAGTGTGCAGAATCACCGAAATCGCTGTTTTCGTGCTTTTGAATGCGAAAAACACGTTTTCTGGTGTTTTCAGCACTCCACAGTGCGTTTGATATGCGGAAACTACGATATCTTCGGTATCGTTGTTGTTTCCAGCTGAGATATGCATTTTCAGTGATAATCTTCATGATTCTGCTGTTACAAGTGTGCAGAATCACCGAAATCGCTGTTTTCGTGCTTTTGAAAGCGAAAAACACGTTTTCTGGTGTTTTCAGCACTCCACAGTGCGTTTGATATGCGGAAACTACGATATCTTCGGTATCGTTGTTGTTTCCAGCTGAGATATGCATTTTCAGTGATAATCTTCATGATTCTGCTGTTACAAGTGTGCAGAATTACCGAAATCGCTGTTTTCGTGCTTTTGAAAGCGAAAAACACGTTTTCTGGTGTTTTCAGCACTCCACAGTGCGTTTGATATGCGGAAACTACGATATCTTCGGTATCGTTGTTGTTTCCAGCTGAGATATGCATTTTCAGTGATAATCTTCACGATTCTGCTGTTACAAGTGTGCAGAATCACCGAAATCGCTGTTTTCGTGCTTTTGAATGCGAAAAACACGTTTTCTGGTGTTTTCAGCACTCCACAGTGCGTTTGATATGCGGAAACTGCGATATCTTCGGTATCGTTGTTGTTTCCAGCTGAGATATGCACTTTCAGTGATATTCTTCACGATTCTGCTGTTACAAGTGTGTGTTACGTCTAGCGACGTTGGACTTGGACACTTACCTGTGACAGTGAGAGTGAGAAGCAACGAACGCTATTAGCATGTAAGATAGCGTAGAACATTCTAGAATATTAAGATAGCAAGTAAGCACGTAACCAAGAACCTTAAGACCGCATTAACCACAACATAGATATTAAGCACTACCATATCCTATTACCGACATACGCTCTCACGACATATTCTTATCTATAAACACATTCCTTCATTATCTCCAGACTAAACCTCGACTATCGACATCCGCTCTCACGACCAACTCTTATCTATAAACACATTCCTCCAATATCTCCAGACGAAACGTCAACTACCGACATCCGCTCTCACGACCAACTCCTTATCTTATCTCATAAACACCAGATCCTGTAACATACGAATTCCTCTCCTATCTTATAAACATCCTCCTCGACTCCAACTCCTTATCTTATCTCATAAACACCGGATCCAGTAACATACGAATTCTTCTCCTATCTTATAAACATCCACCTACCTAATCTACCCCGGTCTCACGCTCCTCATATCTTATCTCCATACTCCACTAGTATAAAACAAGCAAGCGCCCAGGCCTCAAAAACAGTTCCACTCCGGAACTCCCGGAGTGTACATCGCGTTTCTACATCAAGTGTTTCTATTTCCAAGCGTTACTATTTCTAAGTGTTTCTATTTCTAAGCGTTACTATTTCTAAGTGTTTCTATATCCAAGTGTTACTATTTCATTGTATTCCTATATCTTATATTATATTACTATTACCATATTCAATTGTATTCCATATCTTATATAACCTACATCGTGAAGTATATCAAATAGATTATTCATATTATAATTCCATATTCAATTATTATAACCAATTATCAAAGTGCGCGATACACATATCAACTGCTACGCTATTATCATCCAGCCTGCAGTTAACAAGGAGTCTAGGTAAGTACCATTTACAATCGACTGAATTAGCGAAAGTCCCCGTTAGACGCAGACGTACGCGCTGCGTGAACGCAAAGAACAGTATATTATTGTGCTCCGTCTCGATTTTGCCAAAATAGCGCGATCCGGGACGTAACAATTGGTGACAGCGGTGGGATAGCTGTTCACTTTCGCGAATTATTTGGTTCGATCAAACATTGGTGATCCTTACCATCTCCTTTCCACATTTCCAGTTCTTGCATTTGCTTATTGACGCAAGCGCTGACGCTGGTGCTACTGTTCTTGATCTGATGGAATCTCGCAGTTACCTTGCGACTGATCCGGATGTCTTGCACAGAGTCAAGAAGGTGAGTGTCTAGAGCTACTTTCCAAAAATTTTTTTTTTTTATTCAAACATACCATAACCTATCTCAACCCGACCAGATTCGGAAACGAGGACGCCGTGGTGGTAGAAAGGTGCAAGTGAGGAGGCTTGCAGCTATTCAGCGGGAGTCGAAGGAAATCCAAGCGCAGCAGCCTGCGCCGGATATCCTGAAACCTTGCGAAAGCGCAGGAGCCGAGCGAAACATCGAGACGATCACCATCGGCGACTCTGACGACGAAACGGTCGATATTCCAATTCCCCCGCCGCCAATAGAGATCATCGACACAAATACGGCGCTTAAGGTGCGGCACCACCGCGAAATTCCAAGGAAGGTGTTACTGTCCTTCATTCGTGATTCTTCAAAGGAGGATCTAGCGAACTTACCGAAAGAAATCGCCGATTGGTGTACCTTCCAATTCATATACCAATAAATTATATCTCATCTACATACATAGATTCAATTTCCCTCCTAAAAATGGACACGCGGTCAAAGAAACTCGCGGAAAACGGCGAGGCAAACCGCGCGGAGCATGATTGTACGACCTTGCGGCAGGAGCGCGACGCTGCGCTGGCGGAGATCGACGCAATCAGGAGAGAATACAAAGTACATCGCCCCGTGAGCGACACAATTCAAACAGATTCATTCACGCTCAAAGAAGCGCTAGCATTAGTACCCACCTTTAATGGGTTGTAACCACCGGTACTTACGTTTACTCGCGCATGCAACCGTGCACGCGATCTTCTACCTCCCAGTGCCGAAAGCACTCTTACTCGGTTAATATTAACGCGGTTAAGCGGACGCGCGGCAACCGCAGTCGAAGACGAACGATACCTGAGCATTTCGGACCTCTGTAACCGATTAAAAAGGGTATTCGGCCCTCAGAAAACGGTGGATCACTACCGCGGCGATCTGGCCAACATTTACATGCGCGGTGACGAACATATTCTAGATTTCATTACGCGCGTCAAGGATATCCGCAACGCCATTATAGATTGCGATACAAACCCAATTAGTGAGATTGACAATCTCACCGCCGACTGTTTCATCCGCGGCGTCAACCCACAAATACGAACAGAACTCCGTCACCTTCGTAGAAGTCCGCTCTCCAGTATATTCAACGAGGCTATAGAAATCCACAAGGAGCTGGAACGCGATAGCCTCCGCTACGGGCGCACAGTGGAGCAAAAACATGTGCAATTCCGCGACCAAACGCCGGAAAGGAAACCGTTCCAAACCAACTTTCAATCGCGGTCGTCATGGAGAGACGTGTCACCCAGACCGACGTATAACAACCAATACAGGGAAACACGCGCCCCGCCGCGTGAGAATTTCCGCGATAACCGCTCTTACCGCGACGTGGTAGAACCGTCGCGTAGACCCACAAGTCCCGGCAGACCTACCAAACTCTGTTCATATTGCAAATTCACTGGGCACGATATCCACGAGTGCCACAAACGCGAATTCAATAACAAACGCAGCCAGGGAAACGAGCACGGCCTCCCGTCCAACCAGGACCGAAGGCGGGAGGCTTCGCCAAAGGCGGTCCGCGCAATCATAACGAACGAGGACGAATCGCAAAATGCGAATTAAACCAAAAGGGTAGAGCTCCTCACGTGGAGGTCCTATCGCCAGGACTTCCACGACAAACGACCCTGATGATCGACACGGGGTCAGAACCGAACCTGATCAAAAGATCAGCACTTCATCCCCGATATCGGATAGGGGATGAAGAGATACTACAGCTATATGGCATCACGGAGGAAGCGGTGGCTACAATGGGTTCCGTCGGCATCCCTCTATATGGAACGATAATCAAGTTCCATGTAGTTCCCTCCAACTTCCCTATCCTCACAGACGGAATCCTGGGTGCCCACTTCCTCGAGGAAGGGGCCGAGATATCCTTCCTAAAGAGGAAAATATTGTGGAAAGGGATCGAAATTCCCTTCGCGAACCCCCCGCATAATGAGCGGAATCGCGAAAGAAACCCCAACTCCCAATAACCCAAATATAACATGCCCACTAACACCCCACCTCCTACTAATGCCACCCCTACTAATTCGGGCGAACCAAGCCCAAAGCGTACCAAATCAAATGCGACGACGCATAATTATTCTAGTTCTTCCAAATCAAATGCGACGACGCATAATTATTCTAGTTCTTCCAAATCAAATGCGACGACGCATAACCATTCTAGTTCTTCCAAATCAAATGCGACGACGCATAATAATTCCAGTCCTTCCAAATCAAATGCGACGACGCATAATCATTCTAATTCTTCCAAATCAAATGCGACGACGCATAGCAATTCTAGTTCTTCCAAATCAAATGCGACGACGCATAACAATTCTAGTTCTACCAAATCAAAAGCGGCATCGCAAAACTATTCCAGTTCTACTAAATCAAAGACGGCAACGACAAAATCGCCAACATCTGTATCTTGCGGATCTGCTGTCGCGCCCAAGACAGGAGGGCACGAGCACCGAACACGCACGGTCGAGGGCCGAACGGCCAAAGTCATTCAAATTATGACGACTGGGCCAGAAGTAGGTTATCTCCCTCGACAAGAATTGGCACCGGGAGTGCTCGTGTTCGACTCCCTCGTCAAGTCGGCCCACGGCAGAACTCACGTACGCGTCGTCAACACGACTAACGGCACAGTTTCATTCGTCCTACCCACTGTAAAGGTGGAAGAAATCGCCGAACTCAGCGACGAGCCAAAAACGACGAAACCTTACCACATCTTCCCAATTCAAAACCCCGATCGCATCGGGAACGCGAAAAAGAAATTACCGATACAATAAATCTCGACCATCTAAACGACGAAGAACGCGAGCATGTCGAAAGTCTCATACAGGAGAACAGCGACATCTTTCACCTACAGGGCGAGAAACTGTGTAAAACGAGAATAGTCGAACATACGATCCCCACAAAGGACGACAAGCCGATCCACGTGAAGCAATACAGGTATCCACCGATCCACAAGGAAGAAATCAACAACCAAATGAAGGAGTTGTTGGGTAGCGACATTGTGAGTCCCTCAACATCTCCTTATAACTCCCCCTTGTGGATTGTTCCCAAAAAGCCGGATGCAGACGGGAACAAGAGGTGGAGAATGGTGATCGATTTCAGGCAATTAAATGAAAAAACCGAGCCAGACGCGTATCCGTTGCCCAGTATCGTAGAAATACTAGACCAACTGGGCTCAGCAAAGTACTTCTCCACTTTCGACCTCGCGTCCGGTTTCCATCAAATAGGGATGGGCGCTGAAGACGCGCGGAAAACAGCATTCTCAACCCCATATGGGCATTACGAATTCAACCGCATGCCGTTCGGGCTGCGGAACGCACCGGCAACCTTTCAGCGCCTAATGAATTCTGTGCTGAGCGGTCTGCAAGGTACAGAAATGTTCGTCTACCTGGAAGACATAGTCATTTATGCTTCGTCTCTTTCGGAACACAAATCCAAATTCACCAAGCTAGCGAAACGCCTCCGCAAGGCAAACTTAAAGTTACAACCGTCCAAGTGCACGTTCCTCCGCCGGGAAGTCGCCTAATTAGGGCATATAATAAGCGACGAAGGTGTCAAACCATGCCCGAATAAAATCAGCGCCGTTAAAGAGTTCCCTAAGCCTAAAAATTCCAAACAGGTCCGGGAATTCCTCGGTCTGGCAGGCTACTATAGACGGTTCATATGCAAATTCTCACACATTTCTAAACCACTAACGTCACTATTGCGCAAAGACGCCAAGTTCGAGTGGAATCTTCCACAGGAGAAAGCATTCGAAACGTTGCGAACAGCATTGTGCACTGAACCGGTGCTCCGTTATGCTGATTTTACCAAACCGTTCCATATCACAACCGACGCGTCCAATTACGCAATAGGTGCCATACTAAGTCAGGGCGAGATCAACCGAGATCAGCCGATCGCTTACGCGTCGCGCTTACTCCACGGTGCAGAATTAAATTACGCCACGATAGAGAAAGAATGCTTAGCCATTATTTACGCCGTCCAGCACTTCAGATCCTATATCTACGGGAAGCAGTTTAATCTCATCACAGACCACCAGCCGCTGGTCTGGATGAATTCCGTAAAGGATCCGTCATCGCGATTACTCCGCTGGCGATTAAAACTAGCCGAGTACGAATACCAAATCATATACAAAGCAGGAAAGATCAACACTAACGCAGACGCTCTTTCCCGAAACCCCATCCAAACTCCTATATATCCACTAACATCAGACTCCACCACATCTCCATTACTATTCCAATCCCAACCTTCCACCTCTTCTTCTACATCACCAGCCGCCGACGACGAAATCGATATATCAAGTCCAACAAAAACACCGACCAACATACGATACACACGAGACAGACTGATAATGAAGAACGACAATCTGGCATGTTTTATGTCCCTCGCGAACGACCCATTAGACGAAGGCGCGATAGACTTACTCAAGCACGGAAAACTACCCAATCTGACAAACGCGACTATTGGCAGAGCAAAAGTTCACTCGGGAAAATTCACTCTGATACAGCTACCGATAAAACAATCATTGACACACACAGCAACGCACGAAGACGTTATCGAATCACTCAGAGCCCTACGCGACGCAATCATAGAATAAAACCTGCAAACAATAACGATATCTCGAGCCTCGTTAGACGACATCCACTGGACAATTATACGCGACGCATTGATAGAACTTTTAGAAGACACGAACGTCACAGTTACAATTTGCACAAACGAAATCATTATACCCACGGAAGACGTTAGACAAGACATAATTTTCGAAAATCATACATCCGCTTACGCCGGACACAAAGGTGTCACAAAAACTTATAGACGAATTCGCGAGAAATACTTCTGGCCACAAATGAAACTAGAGATTACAAAATTCGTAACAACATGCAAAGATTGCCAAACACGAAAACTAACTAGAGTCAAAACTAGAAATCCGATGATATTAACAGATACGCCGGGACAGGCGTTCGATAAAATCGCACTCGATGTCGTCGGTCCTCTCCCCACCACCCCCACAGGCTTCCAATACATCCTCACTATGCAGGATCTCCTTACCAAATACTCCATCGCCGTCCCCCTCAAAACCACGTCCGCAGTAGAAACAGCCGACGCCTTAGTTGACCACCTAATCTGTAGATTTGGCACCCCGAAAGCAATACTCACAGACCAGGGCACGAACTTCGTTAACGCCCTCATGCGCGCAGTAACTCGTAGATTCAGAATCCAACACATTAAGACCACAGCGTTCCATCCGCAGACAAACGGCTCGCTCGAGCGATCCCATCTCGTTCTGACGGAGTACCTAAAACAATTCATCAACAATAAAAATGACTGGAATAATTGGCTTCAGTGCGCAATGTTCAGTTACAACACAAGTATGCACGAAGGCACACTCCATACCCCCCATGAGCTAATATTTGGCAGCAAGGCCAGAGTGCCATCCGCATTCTCATACGAAACGCCTGTGGAAGATGAAACTTACACTGCGTATCTTAAGAAACTCGAAACCAGACTCGCGGAATCTAGAGCGATAGCAGCCGCCAATCTAAACATCGCAAAGCAAAATCTAAACGGTATTATGACCGTAAGCTAAACCCACAGGAATTCTCGGAAGGAGATTTGGTGTACCTCTTAAAGGAACCAACCAAGGGCAAATTCGACACCCAGTACACCGGACCACACAGGGTATCCCGCGTAATGGAGAACAACAACGTTCGTTTGACACTCGACACCGGTCGAGAGAAGATCGTGCACAAAAATAAACTAAAGCGCGCGAAAACTACGACTCCCTCAATGTCACCCTCACCCAATCTCGCATGACTAGTATATAAGGGGCGGAGAAGAGCCGAAGAAACCAGTATTCGACGAATCGCCACCACCATGCACATCAGGGCAGCCATTCTGATCATCACAGCATCTTCAGCTACGGGCCTCATCGGCTACGACTGTAGCGGACCTACACTGAACCTTACAACTTACTCCATTGCCGACCCGATACGATGCGGAGCAGACACCGCAAAACCAACAGTCACCTCTAAACCTATTCAATTACTCCAACTGTCGGACTTCCACGCGACACCAGTGATCCAGTGCCAGGTCGAAGTCGACAGAACCATATACCACTGCGGCATGCACTCCCATGTTTCGGCGGTGGAAAACGGGAGATAGATCTACCTCCTCAACACCCCGAGGGACATATGTCGTATGCTACACAACACAGGCACGCTCTTCATAACGCCTGCATCGCAAGTCTCAGGTATACAACCAAACTCAACTGCATCGCGTAGCCTGACACTTTCGGGTAAACTCGAAAACGACGGGACATGCCACGGGTCCACCTCCAGCGACCCATTCGGCACCTGGACAGACGTCGTGGTCCAAGCCGTGATTAGGATAAAGATCACGGACTACACGGCATCGATCAAGCTATCCACCGACGAAATCATTCTGCACTCCGGACAGCGGTGCCCCGTACAACGAGGATCTTGCCTCGACGCGGAAAACGGTTACTCCTTCTGGCAGACCTCGCCAATGGATAGCTGTAACTTCGAGAAATACGACGTGCTATACCAAGGACAAGCGACGTTCCTCCAACAAGAAAAGGGACTAACCTTATATTCGGTGACCTCCCAGGATACCACATTCGCATTGGCACGGACCACAGAATCGAAAATTTGCGGCTACATCTTGATCCACACCGAGCACCCAAAATTGTTCATACTCGAGACAGCAGCCGGAGAGCAACCTAGAACACGGAAGCCAATATCAGTAAACAATCTCGACATTTTCACATACGTCAACTCTAAATTTATATACGTAGAAAAACATTTCAAAACGCAAATCACGCAATTATACGACGACGTCGTAAAACAGCGCTGCGCGCTCGAGAAGCAGATACTCCACAACGCGCTCACACTCATACATCTCGCACCCGCAGAAGTCGCCACCATGGTAACAAGAGAACCGGGCTACATGGCCATCCCAACGGGAGAAACGATCCACATCATCAAGTGCATCCCCGTCATATGCCAGCTAAGGCAGACAAACCACTGCTACGACGAACTCCCGGTTACCTACAAAAATAATTCCTTATTTCTAACGCCAATCCACAGAATTTTAACCACCACCGGAACCAGGAGGGAATGTAGCGACCTCCTGCCCACCATGTACAAAATTCACGGACAATGGTATAAACTATCTCCAAAACCGATAGAAACATTACCACCAACCCAGCTCAAACCCTTGGCACAGTCAACATGGAAATACATAGACCCTCACAACCTCGCAGACGGAGGCATCTACTCGCACGATGATGTCCAGAAACTCAAGGACCGCATCATGTTTCCTATAGAACGCCCAACTATCATCAACACACTAGCCCAAGGAGCCACCGGACGACAATACGAAACCA
Organism: Anthophora plumipes; assembly: GCA_951804975.1. NCBI lineage: Eukaryota > Metazoa > Arthropoda > Insecta > Hymenoptera > Apidae > Anthophora > Anthophora plumipes. The sequence continues at coordinate 321,425 of CATORF010000010.1, read as the reverse complement.
GCGACGTGAACCTGTACAACCTCCTGGACGACAGGACCCTGGACCACATTGCCGCTTCGACCGCCAAACGGATCTGGTCAGGCTTCGTAACCTTCGGATCCTTCACAGCCGGGTTCATCGGCATCTACCTAGCAATCCGTGCCGTGAAAGCAGCCATCAGCGTGGTGATAAACGGCATCGCGCTGCATTCCATCTACGGGTGGAGCTTGAAACTCCTCGGAGCTGCATGGAGCTCCGTCACAAACTTCCTGCTGTACCTAAACCAGAGGAAGACCCCCAACATCGTGGAACTTCAGGGAACCGGAACAGCCCCTACTGAGGACACCGCACACCTGAACCCGAACCCCAAACCAGACCCCAACACAGACGGAGAAACGTCCGTCACACCTCATAGAGCTAACAAGCTCTACCCCCAGTGCCATCTCTCAGACCCCTATGAACATTGAGGAAAATTCTCTACAAGAATTTTCTCCCCAGGGAGGGAGGTGTTACGTCTAGCGACGTTGGACTTGGACACTTACCTGTGACAGTGAGAGTGAGAAGCAACGAACGCTATTAGCATGTAAGATAGCGTAGAACATTCTAGAATATTAAGATAGCAAGTAAGCACGTAACCAATAACCTTAAGACCGCATTAACCACAACATAGATATTAAGCACTACCATATCCTATTACCGACATACGCTCTCACGACATATTCTTATCTATAAACACATTCCTTCATTATCTCCAGACTAAACCTCGACTATCGACATCCGCTCTCACGACCAACTCTTATCTATAAACACATTCCTCCCATATCTCCAGACGAAACGTCAACTACCGACATCCGCTCTCACGACCAACTCCTTATCTTATCTCATAAACACCAGATCCTGTAACATACGAATTCCTCTCCTATCTTATAAACATCCTCCTCGACTCCAACTCCTTATCTTATCTCATAAACACCGGATCCAGTAACATACGAATTCTTCTCCTATCTTATAAACATCCACCTACCTAATCTACCCCGGTCTCACGCTCCTCATATCTTATCTCCATACTCCACTAGTATAAAACAAGCAAGCGCCCAGGCCTCAAAAACAGTTCCACTCCGGAACTCCCGGAGTGTACATCGCGTTTCTACATCAAGTGTTTCTATTTCCAAGCGTTACTATTTCTAAGTGTTTCTATTTCTAAGCGTTTGTTACGTCCCGGATCGCGCTATTTTGGCAAAATCGAGACGGAGCACAATAATATACTGTTCTTTGCGTTCACGCAGCGCGTACGTCTGCGTCTAACGGGGACTTTCGCTAATTCAGTCGATTGTAAATGGTACTTACCTAGACTCCTTGTTAACTGCAGGCTGGATGATAATAGCGTAGCAGTTGATATGTGTATCGCGCACTTTGATAATTGGTTATAATAATTGAATATGGAATTATAATATGAATAATCTATTTGATATACTTCACGATGTAGGTTATATAAGATATGGAATACAATTGAATATGGTAATAGTAATATAATATAAGATATAGGAATACAATGAAATAGTAACACTTGGATATAGAAACACTTAGAAATAGTAACGCTTAGAAATAGAAACACTTAGAAATAGTAACGCTTGGAAATAGAAACACTTGATGTAGAAACGCGATGTACACTCCGGGAGTTCCGGAGTGGAACTGTCTTTGAGGCCTGGGCGCTTGCTTGTTTTATACTAGTGGAGTATGGAGATAAGATATGAGGAGCGTGAGACCGGGGTAGATTAGGTAGGTGGATGTTTATAAAATAGGAGAAGAATTCGTATGTTACTGGATCCGGTGTTTATGAGATAAGATAAGGAGTTGGAGTCGAGGAGGATGTTTATAAGATAGGAGAGGAATTCGTATGTTACAGGATCTGGTGTTTATGAGATAAGATAAGGAGTTGGTCGTGAGAGCGGATGTCGGTAGTTGACGTTTCGTCTGGAGATATTGGAGGAATGTGTTTATAGATAAGAGTTGGTCGTGAGAGCGGATGTCGATAGTCGAGGTTTAGTCTGGAGATAATGAAGGAATGTGTTTATAGATAAGAATATGTCGTGAGAGCGTATGTCGGTAATGGAATATGGTAGTGCTTAATATCTATGTTGTGGTTAATGCGGTCTTAAGGTTATTGGTTACGTGCATACTTGCTATCTTAATATTCTAGAATGTTCTACGCTATCTTACATGCTAATAGCGTTCGTTGCTTCTCACTCTCACTGTCACAGGTAAGTGTCTAAGTCCAACGTCGCTAGACGTAACACCTCCCTCCCTGGGGAGAAAACTCTTGTAGAGAATTTTCCTCAATGTTCATAGGGATCTGAGAGATGGCACTGGGGGTAGAGCTTGTTAGCTCTATGAGGTGTGACGAACGTTTCTCCGTCTGTGTTGGGGTCTGGTTTGGGGTTCGGGTTCAGGGGTGCAGTGTCCTTAGTAGGGGCTGTTCCGGTTCCCTGAAGTTCCACGATGTTGGGGGTCTTCCTCTGGTTTAGGTACAGCAGGAAGTTTGTGACGGAGCTCCATGCAGCTCCGAGGAGTTTCAAGCTCCACCCGTAGATGGAATGCAGCGCGATGCCGTTTATCACCACGCTGATGGCTGCTTTCACGGCACGGATTGCTAGGTAGATGCCGATGAACCCGGCTGTGAAGGATCCGAAGGTTACGAAGCCTGACCAGATCCGTTTGGCGGTCGAAGCGGCAATGTGGTCCAGGGTCCTGTCGTCCAGGAGGTTGTACAGGTTCACGTCGCTGGTTTCGTATTGTCGTCCGGTGGCTCCTTGGGCTAGTGTGTTGATGATAGTTGGGCGTTCTATAGGAAACATGATGCGGTCCTTGAGTTTCTGGACATCATCGTGCGAGTAGATGCCTCCGTCTGCGAGGTTGTGAGGGTCTATGTATTTCCATGTTGACTGTGCCAAGGGTTTGAGCTGGGTTGGTGGTAATGTTTCTATCGGTTTTGGAGATAGTTTATACCATTGTCCGTGAATTTTGTACATGGTGGGCAGGAGGTCGCTACATTCCCTCCTGGTTCCGGTGGTGGTTAAAATTCTGTGGATTGGCGTTAGAAATAAGGAATTATTTTTGTAGGTAACCGGGAGTTCGTCGTAGCAGTGGTTTGTCTGCCTTAGCTGGCATATGACGGGGATGCACTTGATGATGTGGATCGTTTCTCCCGTTGGGATGGCCATGTAGCCCGGTTCTCTTGTTACCATGGTGGCGACTTCTGCGGGTGCGAGATGTATGAGTGTGAGCGCGTTGTGGAGTATCTGCTTCTCGAGCGCGCATCGCTGTTTTACGACGTCGTCGTATAGTTGTGTGATTTGCGTTTTGAAATGCTTTTCTACGTATATAAATTTAGAGTTGACGTATGTGAAAATGTCGAGATTGTTTACTGATATTGGCTTCCGTGTTCTAGGTTGCTCTCCGGCTGCTGTCTCGAGTATGAACAATTTTGGGTGCTCGGTGTGGATCAAGATGTAGCCGCAAATTTTCGATTCTGTGGTCCGTGCCAATGCGAATGTGGTGTCCTGGGAGGTCACTGAATACAAGGTTAGTCCCTTTTCTTGTTGGAGGATCGTCGCTTGTCCTTGGTATAGCACGTCGTATTTCTCGAAGTTACAGCTATCCATTGGCGAAGTCTGCCACAAGGAGTAACCGTTTTCCGCGTCGAGGCAGGATCCTCGTTGTACGGGGCACCGCTGTCCGGAGTGCAGAATGATTTCGTCGGTGGATAGCTTGATCGATGCCGTGTAATCCGTGATCTTTATCCTAATCACGGCTTGGACCACGACATCTGTCCAAGTGCCGAATGGGTCGCTGAAGGTGGACCCGTGGCATGTCCCGTCGTTTTCGAGTTTACCCGAAAGTGTCAGGCTACGCGATGCAGTTGAGTTTGGTTGTATACCTGTGACTTGCGATGCAGGCGTAATGAAGAGCGTGCCTGTGTTGTGTAGCATACGACATATGTCCCTCGGGGTGTTGAGGAGGTAGATCTGTCTCCCGTTTTCCACCGCCGAAACATGGGAGTGCATGCCGCAGTGGTATATGGTTCTGTCGACTTCGACCTGGCACTGGATCACTGGTGTCGCGTGGAAGTCCGACAGTTGGAGTAATTGGATAGGTTTAGATGTGACTGTTGGCTTTGCGGTGTCTGCTCCGCATCGTATCGGGTCGGTAATGGAGTAAGTTGTAAGGTTCAGTGTCGGTCCGCTACAGTCGTAGCCGATGAGGCCCGTAGCTGAGGATGCTGTGATGAATAGAATGGCTGCCCTGATGTGCATGGTGGTTGCGGTTCGTCGAATACTGGTTTCTTCGGCTCTTCTCCGCCCCTTATATACTAGTCATGCGAGATTGGGTGAGGGTGACATTGAGGGAGTCGTAGTTTTCGCGCGCTTTAGTTTATTTTTGTGCACGATCTTCTCTCGACCGGTGTCGAGTGTCAAACGAACGTTGTTGTTCTCCATTACGCGGGATACCCTGTGTGGTCCGGTGTACTGGGTGTCGAATTTGCCCTTGGTTGGTTCCTTTAAGAGGTACACCAAATCTCCTTCCGAGAATTCCTGTGGGTTTAGCTTACGGTCATAATACCGTTTAGATTTTTGCTTTGCGATGTTTAGATTGGCGGCTGCTATCGCTCTAGATTCCGCGAGTCTGGTTTCGAGTTTCTTAAGATACGCAGTGTAAGTTTCATCTTCCACAGGCGTTTCGTATGAGAATGCGGATGGCACTCTGGCCTTGCTGCCAAATATTAGCTCATGGGGGGTATGGAGTGTGCCTTCGTGCATACTTGTGTTGTAACTGAACATTGCGCACTGAAGCCAATTATTCCAGTCATTTTTATTGTTGATGAATTGTTTTAGGTACTCCGTCAGAACGAGATGTGATCGCTCGAGCGAGCCGTTTGTCTGCGGATGGAACGCTGTTGTCTTAATGTGTTGGATTCTGAATCTACGAGTTACTGCGCGCATGAGGGCGTTAACGAAGTTCGTGCCCTGGTCTGTGAGTATTGCTTTCGGCGTGCCAAATCTACAGATTAGGTGGTCAACCAAGGCGTCGGCTGTTTCTACTGCGGACGTGGTTTTGAGGGGGACGGCGATGGAGTATTTGGTAAGGAGATCCTGCATAGTGAGGATGTATTGGAAGCCTGTGGGGGTGGTGGGGAGAGGACCGACGACATCGAGTGCGATTTTATCGAACGCCTGTCCCGGCGTATCTGTTAATATCATCGGATTTCTGGTTTTGACTCTAGTTAATTTTCGTGTTTGGCAATCTTTGCATGTTGTTACGAATTTTGTAATCTCTAATTTCATTTGTGGCCAGAAGTATTTCTCGCGAATTCGTCTATAAGTTTTTGTGACACCTTTGTGTCCGGCGTAAGCGGATGTATGATTTTCGAAAATTATGTCTTGTCTAACGTCTTCCGTGGGTATAATGATTTCGTTTGTGCAAATTGTAACTGTGACGTTTGTGTCTTCTAAAAGTTCTATCAATGCTTCGCGTATAATTGTCCAATGGATGTCGTCTAACGAGGCTCGAGATATCGTTATTGTTTGCAGGTTTAATTCTATGATTGCGTCGCGTAGGGCTCTGAGTGATTCGATTAC